>OY992876.1:174264820-174337320 GCA_963921405.1 Cepaea hortensis | reverse complement strand
CGTCTGTCTGCATGTCTGTCTGTCTGTCTGTCGATCGATTCTATGGAATCTATCTGGATTCTGATTGTATGTCCTTCCGTCTTTCTGTCTGTTTACCTGCTTATCCATCTATCCATCAATCCTAGCTGACAGCCCGCCCACCAATCCATCCATCCATCCATCCATCCATCCATCCATCCATCAGTCCATCCTACTTGTCCGACCGACCGATCGTCCATGCTCTCTCTATCTATCTCCCTCTCCCCTTCCTCCCTCTCTCCATCCATCCCTTCCTCCATCCATCCATCCATCCATCTATCTATCTATCTATCTATCTATCTATCTATCTATCTATCTATCTATCTATCTATCTATCTATACCTATCTTACTGTCTGTCGCTATCATCTAGCGATAGCTTGTGTGTACAGAGACCTGAAGAAACTTAAAACAGAAACGAAAGCAGCAACTCCTGTCCCTATCACAAGGGACGTTAAGATTAAATAATAATGCAACAAGCCACGATCTACAATCTCCATATAGGTTCTATTCTGCAACAGGAAAGTGTCAGTGAACAATACTGAACTGTCAACGGTTTTCGAGAATGCATTCCTTCCCCTTTAGTGCAAAAAAAAAAAAAAAAAAACAGGCTAAATATAATAAGAATAAATGATTTTGCAGTAAGGAGGAATCTTCCCTTCCCTGAAAAAAACAAATCGATATTCCAGATCGACAACCGCTGTCAAAGCCGTGACCCGCGGTGGTGCCGTCATGATTATATGTAATGGGACCTGAGAAGATAATCTTAACGATGGTATGTGGGTGCCAGGAATTGTTTTCACTCTGTGTTCTCATTCACCCTTCGCATGTGATGTTCCGGTGGCCCCAGGGGAATATCTCATTTAGACGCACAATTTCCCAGCCTCATGGAGTGAAATCGAATCTACGGTAGTTTCAGGGGACCGATCCAAAGTAAGTAATGGGCCGCCAATCTCATTAGGAGAAAGATATTGACTAAGAAATCATCAGATTAGGGGCACTTAAAGTGTAATTCTCAACATTATAAGGAACATTAGAAATACCGAGTGTACAATCCCATGCCGGCTCTGTAGCGAAGGGGTAACCGACGCATTTCGTACTCCCGCACACTGCGTTCGAAACACATCTGCGGGCGATTTGGCAGCAGACCGCCTTGTCCTGTTATTCATACAATAGTATGAGTGCTGGTCTTTCAGAAAGCAATGGCAAACTACTGAACGTAAACTTATCCAGGAACCAAAAAAAAAACACATAATTTTGGAGTTGATTACGACGTCCTATGCAAGTAACTTTTTGCAGACTCTGTATCGAAGGGGTTACGAAAGCAATTCGTAATCCTACATATCGCGTTTGAAACACAACTCCGGGCGATTTGGTGGCAGACTGCCTTGCGTTGGTTTCCATACAATGATATGAGTGCCGGTCGATCAGGGAAAAAAAAGCAAACTATAATAAAATGCTGGAGTTGACTGTAAATAATACAACTAACTAACGTAACATCCTCATACATCTCGTGAGACTGATGCCCAGTTATTAACTGCTTTGTGCCTACAACAGAAGACTCTTTCACAATAGAGCTATCGACACTATTACGTACCATGCACATAAGCGTCGGCGGTAACGGTTCGACATGATCACGAGCTTCAGATTAGTCTAGTTAGTTAATTAGTTAGTCGAGGTTCCAACTTCACGGCAACGGGTCGTCCTCATTATGCTCCATTTCCGTGCCTCGAATATCACACAAAATGCTCCCCACTGTCCAATGTGAATAGTGAAATAGACAAGAGTCTCGGCAATCCAAGAGCCCGCATAGGTACACTGTGCATAATGCGGCCGTCAGAAGGCCAACACAAACTTAATCCACACTCGCCACAGTTCATCGTTGATGGACTCGGCAGTCACCAGAAAGACCTCATTGACCCGGGTTTTCTCACATGGCTCGGTCTCTTACCGCAGGGCGACCCGCCGAAAGTGTCGCACAAAGCACGAACTCCGCAGCTTTAGCGCCGACTCCCAGAAGTCTCCCGAAAATGCACTCGTGAACCGAAAGGGCAAAACAGTCAATTCAGCAACAGCCGGTGTAACCATTGCTCTGAACATGCAGTTCACTGTACAGGACAGATGTAAAAGCATTCCACGCGAATTTCACAGCTCACAGTGTCGCCCACGCACTCACTCAGTAGCAGAGCGACGGAACCATGTACTACCAGTCCAGCATGAGGAAAATGCGATTGTAAACCGTAGCCACAAGCATAATCACGCCACAGGCCCCAACGGTTCAATGCCTAACCGCCATGTTGGCGACCGGAAGATTAGTCTGAGTTCGTGTACCAATTGTGTCGCATGCCCATCCCATTCAGATATTCATAATTGTGTCTTTCTCTTGCTCTCTTCCCAAGAAGTTTACCAGATGTTACTAAGGTGTAATGTTTATTTCTTCTCAAAACATGCCCAACAAATCTGGTATAATCTGATGTAAGCTTAATTTATTTCATCAATGTACAATTCTCAATTGTATCACGTTGGGCTGTCTCATTTACCTTTCTGTTCGAGGGTTAGGTAAAGCTATAGAAAATAAATAAACAAGGTGAACCGACTATATCAATGGTATACTACACAAACATAAACACAACTCAATATTGGAGACAGATTTTGCTCTAGATCAGAAACTGCAATCTTCAGCAATGGCAAGATTTATGTTCCTGACCATTACTCAAAGACGCAGCCTTATATAATTGGTACCTAGTGATTTCCTAAATTGTCTTGGATATATAGGTCGTGAACAACTAGCAAATCCAGCAAATCATGTCGAGTTCCTAGAATATTCCTAAGTCCTAACACTTCACTGGCCAACGACAGGATATGCACGTATTAATATTACTTGTTATGTTTCCAGAAGTGTAGTTATGTCCGTATTGTTTAACAAATAAATACGAAATCCCGCATACCGCGTTCGAAACACAACATCCATCCATACTGTAACAAAACGCCAGCGGATCTCAGTAGTCCCAACAGTGTTACTACCTTCAGTGAGAGGGGAATGAGTTAATTGTGGGGGAAATATTGGCTCTAAGTTAAATTCTGCGTGTTTGCAACATTGGGGCACTTTAAAATCTAAACACTCGTTTTTCTAGTGAAACACGTTGTCTCTCTATAAGACACGGATTTTCGTGAATCTGGGAAATTGTGTGGGAATGTGCGTTGATCTTTCTATTGTCGCATCCGTAGTGTAACGAGTGTGAGTTTTGCATCTAACTGAGGTAAACGACCGATTAGGAATTTGTTAATTCTAGCAATGTAATTGGGTCATGGTACTACCCAAGAATGTGAGATTTACAACAAAGGTTCAGCAATGTTAAGAGGAGAAGTATATGCAAATGTTAGGTCATTAAAGGTTGAGGGAGTAATTCCAAGTACAGTGACGGGCTCTCAAGACAGTGGAGAGTAGATCATGGTGTTGTCAACCTTAGTCACTTAGGCACTAGATAAAACATGAAAGTAGAGCGGATGTGAGGTCAAAGAACTCTAGAACAAAACAGAGGAAAGCCCAACACAGGGAGTGTTAGGACACGCATGGGCTAAGAGGAGGTAACTAATGAGATGCGTGTACGTGACATTAAGATTGACAGACAAAGTGAAATCAAGAATAGAATGTTGGAGTTATGTAAAGTAGGGTTCCAGAAGTTAAATGATGTGTTTAGTGGGTGGTCTGCAAAGATAGGATAAATACCCGAGGCTGGGAAAGTGAAAGGGGATTCAAGTGGAGTACAGCCGAGTGGAGGCTGGGGCTAAGTGTGGAGAGCTAGCCCGACAGTTGAGTCGTGGCGGAGTTAGGGACAACTCCGCCTGGTGGATGCTCAGACAGTGGAGTCTGAGGCTGCTGCGTCAGGGAGACGTAGCGAGGACAGTCCAGAGCGAAGATACTCAGAGAAGAGCTGAGTTTTGAGTCAGACAGTGGAGGTCTGAGTCTGGGCAGCGAGGTTTAGGCTACGTTGAGGATACTAGCCAAGTAGTCCATGTCGGGACTGAGGAGGTTATGAGATTTACGGACGGAGAAGATTCCGTAACAGTACATTACGAGCGGCCGAGAGACAGACGGCAATAGTGGGATTACTGGAGTTACTATGTTATCTGATAATCTGAGTGTGCCTCAGCCAGGCAGTCAGGAAGCTCGGACACGGGATCTAGTCCGAGGCATGTTAGTTATATCATCAGGCCGATCGAAGACAGCTGTGTTATATACCTGTGCCAATGTATTTTCAGGAAATAGTGTCATGTTTGTTGTGAATCATGTACCTGTTTCATTAATAGACGGATGCGCGCGAAACGGTGTTTGTATAATGTCTGTAGCTGTGCACCAGTAAACCTACAGAGTGTTCATACAAACATTCACATTGAGATCCTCTAGACAACTATAGCCACGTCTTTAAGTCAGATACTTTGTGACACGTAGGATAGTCTCGAAAATGTGTCTGGTTGTGGTTTTTGGAAACAATTCACACCCGGGCCTCAGTAGCGCCATTATTATGACACCATGAACGAACATTGAGCCGACAAGATTGAGCTGTTCTGAGAAGTGTTCTGAGCTTCGTCTCTGCCTCTTAGGCGGGGCCTAGATCTACTAGTTCTCGTAATTCCGCAGCCAGCTAACTTGTCTAGACCATAATTAAAGACAAGGCGCAATTTCCTAACATTGTATCGTATCGCTATATCATAAGACAGTGGTTCTCAACCTTTTTTGGCCCGTGCCCCCCTTCACCATATTTTCAGAACGTCATTTCCCCCCTTTCGTATTTCCTACCTAAAACTTTGGCCCGTGCCCCCCTTCACCATATTTTCAGAACGTCATTTCCCCCCTTTCGTATTTCCTACCTAAAAGTCCCGCCCCCGCCCTTACACAGTATACGTAATAATGGAAGCTAAATTTAATAGCACATACTAAAACAAGTCTAGACGTCCGCATAAAACAGGATTTGTAAGTCTACTTTATAAATTGAATTTTAGAAGGGTTGGACGTACAGAACCGTACAGTATGAAGGGAAAAACAATATCAAGTAATCGGTTCTTGTATTAACGGGATCTTGAAATAATCTTAATTCCCCCTGGAAACCCTTAAATTCCCCCCTGGGGGGAGATTCCCCACCGGTTGAGAACCACTGTCATAAGACGTATTTTAAAATCATTCCATAGCCTTACGTGTCAGCTGTCTTAGCCATGATCCAATCCGGGACGCAGTATTGTATGGCGGTCAACCTTGACCTAGAGTCTGTGGTGAAGGCTGTGACATTGGCGAACAATTATACCATTCTTGAAAGGCCCTACGGAACATAATGAAATTAATGGTTTTCCTCAAAGTTATTAAATAATTTTTATGAGTGGAGGAGGATCGTTGAGTCATATAATCTACCACGAGATTATACTAACTCCGGGCTATAATTCAACTACCACCATGCTGTAGTTGCACTTTATTGCTAGTTAGTTAGTTAGTGGTTGGTTGGTTGATTGGTTGGCTGGCTGGCTGGCTGGCTGACTGGCTGGCTGGTTGGTTGGTTGGTTGGTTGGTTAGTCGACAAATCATCCTCGTTGCACATCGAACCATTCAGTCCATAAGTGCTCGGATCCCCTCCTCAGCAAATCCCGCAGCGTGTAGCGGCTAACGACACCAGTTTTGTTTTGGTTTATCAATCTTCTTTGGCTTCCTGTGTAGTGTTCTTGTTTGGCCACACCTCTTTTAATTTTCTGTTCTCGCAGTCTGACCATGGTTGTAGATTCGCAGGCATCACTTAGTTCTCGCAAAAGTCTTACTTCTCGTGGCACATTCAGAATGTCAGCCTGGTCCATGGCGCGTCCGCCCTCCACATTCGCCATACCTGCGAGCTTGTCAGTCCGCTCATTTCCTTGTACTCCCGCATGCCCTGGCACGAATATGAAACAAATCTTTGCCAGCCGAGACCGCTCCATAGACAGCAACCACTCTCTTCGGATCCACACCACCTCTATCCTCTTGAGCATGCTCATTGAGTCACTAAGGACACATGCCCTAGTGAATGTCTGTGTCTTGAGCCATGTTATTGCTTTACTTAATGCCATGACTTCCGTGAATGTTACTGTTAAACGATCATCAGTGGGTGGTGTGACCGAGACCTTCTGTTCTACTAACAGGTATAATGTATTCCTGATAGGAATATACTGAACTAGGATAATTCTTCCAATCATATCCTTTGTTCTATAACTGGGTACATCCTAATACTGTGGTGATACTCTTCACCCAAACTTCATGTCTTCTCTACCGAACACTGTGGAATCTGGAGCCTCTACCACATTCGCACACGCATTACTGTTGGAGGGATCAGAGAGTCGGAAGTGTCGTGACCGCCAGACAGGAGGTTCTACATACACTATTACCGCAACAACAACAACCCCCTCCCCCTCTTTATATCAATGCTTTTCGGTACCCCTGGATCCCTGGGAATAAGTACCAGAGAAAAAAGTACACTCTAGCAGGAGTAACCTTGTAGATATGAAGAGAACCTGTTCCAAGAGTATGTGAATTATACTCTTGGACGTTTTTCGATAACGTTGACTGTGTTAGTGGAGGATGTCTGAAACATACCTCACTCACATGGGAATTCTGCACGAGGACATTGAAACTTGCATTCTGTCCAGAACATTTTTCAATATATAAACTGAGACAAAAACCCAAGAGGGATGGGAATAAAGGTGATGACCCTTTTCAACCATATCTGTCCAGTCTCAGCGTGAAAATGTCCTGTTGGACAGAGCTAAAATGCTGGCCTGCTCTTACAGAGCTGAAGGACCCCCAGAGATTGTGATAGGCTGTGTCCTGTAGCATAGACATGACCGATAGGCATTTAAACGGTTAATGTCTGTGGAGTGTTCACGCTTGTGACTATGGTTTGCATTCGCATTTTCCTCATGTTGGACTGGTAGTGCATGGTTCCGACGTCCTGCTACTGCGTGAGTGCGTGGCGCGACCCTGTGAGCTGTGAATGTCGTGTGGAATGCTTTTACAACTGTCCACGGTTGTTTGTAGCGTGAAGTGCATGTTCGGAACGATGGCGATCGGCTGTTGCTGAATTGACTGGTTTAACTTTTCGGTTCACAGGTGCATTTTTGATGAGACTTCTGGGTGTTGTAGCTGAAGCTACGGTGTCCGTGCTTTGTGCGGCGCTTCGGCGGGTCGTCTTATGGAAAGAGACCGAGCCACATGGGATAAAACCCGGGTCAATGAAGTATTTCTGGTGACTGCCGATTCCATCGACGATGAACTGTATTTTTCGTGGAGGACATTTGTGTTGGCAATCAGGCGGCGACATTATGCACAGTGTACTTGTGCGGGCTACTGGCTTGTCGAGACTCCTGTCTTTTCCACTTTTTACATTGGGCAGTGAGGAGCATTTTGTGTGATATTCATTGGCACAGAAACAGAGCAAAATTGGGATGACCCGTTGCCGTGAAGTTGGAACCACGACTAACTAACTAATCAACCAACCAACCAACCAACCAACCAACCAACTAACCAACTAACCAACTAACTAACTAACTATAAACTAGGAATGGTTTATGTGGATGGGTACACCTGCTTTGATTTTGGTTCCAGAATCCCCCTTTTTACGCCTAGATGTTGACTAAATGAACCAAATGAATTCCAAAAGTCAACCAAAAAGTTGAATTGACCCACGATTAAATGTCATATAGGTCTACACAGGGTGAGAAGCCACTGTGACCGGGACTTCCAAACCTTTCCTGAAAAGAGACAGTAGCCACCCACACTCCATTCATGATCTTTGGGGAGGACAGCCATTTTAGCCAGGTGATACTTAGCACATACATATTACCACATGGACTGGCACGGTCTTGTCATACACCATCTCAAGACGTCCTGATGATGAGAAGTTCCAACCGAACTCCTCGACCGCATCTTTTGTTTTGGTTCAGTTGTTTTCATTTCTCTAGAGACAGGGTCTCCAATAAATTGTTTTTCTGGTTCGTAAATCAATATGACTTGTTAAGGTTCTTGTCTATGATCAATAGTTACTTTAATGTGTAAACCACTGTCTGAGATTCCATTGTGGGCAGTAGAAATATCCAGAAGGGGAACAGAAGAATGTAAGTTACCAAAGACTATATATATATACACACAATTTTTTAGTTTTAAAATTTTTATAAAATTTTTGTTCTTTATATTATACATTTTTCAAAATAAAATAAATCAGGAAGTAGCTGAAGAAAAATTTTGGCTCCGCAAAAACAGCTGCACCAGAGAAGGTGCAGTGATATCAAAGCAGGTGTACCCACCCACATAAACCTCATCTGTTTGAGGAAGTTGATTGAAAATCTATAAAGAAGTTCAGAATCAATCTCTCTCTCTCTCTCTCTCTCTCTCTCTCTCTCTCTCTCTCTCTCTCTCTCTCTCTCTCTCTCTCTCTCTCTCTGTGCGTGTGCGTGAGCGTGTGTGTGCGTGTGTGTGTGTGGGTGGGTGGGTGCGTGCGTGCGTGCGTGCGTGTGTGTGTGTGTGTGTGTGTGTGTGTGTGTGTGTGTGGGTGGGTGCGTGCGTGCGTGCGTGTGTGTGTGTGTGTGTGTGTGTGTACTACAAGAAAGCGTGTACGGCAGGGATGCCTGCTGTCCCCAAGCTTCTTCAACTTTTACACAAAAAGAATTTTTTAAACGTTTAACTGCCTGGACTTAACATCAATGGAACAATCAACAATTTTACGTATGCTGACGATACAGTGTTACTAGCAGAAAGCGAGCAAGAGTTACAAAACCTAGTGGAACAAGTAAATTGACACAGGGTAGGGCCTTAGATATTAGCATCCACACACAAAAAAAAAACAACGAAAACCATGATAATTAGCAGTGGAAAGGAGAACATTACAGTAAACGGGGAGATACTACGAGTAGAACAAGTAACAAGTTTCTCCTATCTTGGACATGTGATAACAGATGATGGTAGCAGTTAAACAGAAATAAACAAAGAAAATAGGAAAGGCCAAAAGTGCTTTCAACAGCATGAAATCAATATTAACATCTAGAGATATTAAAAACGCATTAACTTGGGAATTGTCAAATGTTATATATATATATATACAACACAACTATATGGCGTGGAAGCCTGGACAAAGAACAAGCAATTAGAACGTCGTCTACGGGCCCTGGAGATGTTTGTGTGCAGAAGAATATATCGCATTTCAAAGAACCATAAACAAACCAATACAGTTGCTCTAGAAAAACCTGGGAATGAAAAGAGTGTTGATGAAAGAAATAAACAACAGGCAAATGTAATATTTCGGTCACGTTAAAAATCACAATACAGTGGTACGTCGGGTTACGAACTTAATTCGTTCCAGAACTCGGTTCGTAACCCGAAACATTGAAATCAATGAAATAAAAACAATCCATTTCAATATGAAAGTATCGTTCTTTTTTATTAACATACAGTCTTTTACACGACAAAACGCAAAGAATGCGTGTACTTCACGTATTAAACAAAGAGAAAGAAGAAAACCAGATGAATTAAATGCACAATAAAAAGAGATTTAGTCTATCTTTATTACCAAGAAAACGATCATGTGAAATTTGTGACTTTCTTTGTTATTCTGAATCATTAGTTTCAGGAGTATCTTGTCGCTGTTTCTTGGCAGCCGACTGGGAATCTTTCTGCACCAAGAAACTATCAATGGAAATTTGTCGCTTCCTTTGCTGGAAAATCTTTCTGAAGTGGGCCATCGTGTTATCATTCATCAGGTTTACTGCCCTGTTAGCAACACGTATGTTTGGATGATAGTTCACAATGAAGTCTTCGACGTCTGCCCACTTGCAAATTTCTTTAATCCTGGTAGTTGAAACGGTGACTGACACCTCATCATTGGACGACTGCTCCTCATTTAATGTCTTTAGCTGTTCATTCTGAAGATCCACAAGCTCATCTGTAGTGCTGTTTGTACTGTACGCGATCGTTTGTCTCCAACGTTACACATTGCGCTCTCTCTCTCTCTCTCTCTCTCTCTCTCTCTCCCTCTCTCTCTCTCCCTCTCTCCCTCTCTCTCTCTCTCTCGCCTTCGTTCGTAACCCGAGGCACTGTTCGTTACCCGAGATATAAAATTTTCGAAGTTGTTGTTCGTAACCCGAATTATTCGTGACCTGAGGCGATCGTTACCCGGGGTACCAATGTACTCTTATAAAAACCATACTAAAGGGTAAGGCTGCAGGCAAGTGAGCAGGCGGTAGGCAAAGATGCTAGTGGGAAGACACCATCATGAGATGGACGTACAGTAATATGATAGAATGTAGTCAGGGCGAGAGGTAGACAGTGTTGGAGATCCATTGCCGCCAACATTCATTGTGGAGGCGGCACTAGATTAACTTATTGATAGAAGAAAACTGGTTCATAAACAGTATTCTGCCTTTTAATTTAAAATCACCATCATGTGAAATGCTGATAAGAGTGGGCGATCATGATTCGCCTTCTCACTGGATCACTAGTCATGGATCAGCTCAGTGTTCTGTCTCGACCATACCACGTCTCAAAGCCATCTAAAGTACTTTGGCCACATCTAAAGGTCACAGTGATAGACCGAGAGGCGGCTGGCCGCGTGGCTAGAATGTCGGATTCTCCTTCGGGAGTCCCAGGTTACCTAATCCTCGGTAATGTGTGGATTTTCTTTTTCTGCCTGGACAGAACAGAAAACCCTAACCTGTACAGTTCGCGGCGACTGCACTAGCCAAGCAGTCATAATCCCTCAGGCTCAAGACAGCCACACCCCCCCCCCCCTCCCCGAACCACAGCCCTGCCCTACATCGCAAGGCACTATAGGCGGTAGATGACAATTGACAGTGATGGAAGACATGGCTAGTAAAAGAAAATACAGCGTTCCACCAGCACAACGATCTTTACAGGGCAATGAAGTCACTTCAGTACACAAATACACGAGGCAAATGATCGATAATCTTTTCGGCGAGCTGTGGTGAGAGTGACATATTGCAAGTTAGTCGCATATCCTTTGCAGGACGTGGAAGTCAACCCCAGCGTTATTTTTGGTTGTTTGCGATTTCTTGGCAAGTTTACGTTCAGTAGTTTGCCATTGCTTTCTGAACGGCCGCCACTCATTCCTTTGTATGGGAACCAACACAAGGCTGATTCTACATCGCCCGCAGCTGTGTTTCGAACGCGTTATGCGGGATTACGAATTGAATTCGTAACCCCTTCGCCACAGAGCCGGAGTTCTGCAAAGGACCTTCTAAAATATACATAGCAATATACTATCTATTGTTCCAGTCAAACAAACAAACAAACAAGTAAGAAAGTGCCACCCACTCGTTTAAAAAACTTCCTCCAGTATTCTTATTAGTGGAACGTCTAATGTTTTCTCTGGTTCAGTCTAATAATATTATTCTAAGTACTAATCACTGGGGCTTTATTGATCATTCCGTCAATTTGTTTATTTTACCAGCCCGCCTTTTTATCCCTTTCTTTCCACGTTTTTTTTTTTTTACACAAAACAAATTTTTGACGACAAGGGAGAAAATCCAGATTGGAATGAAGTTGTTCAATCAATCAATCAATCGAGTTTTTTTTTTCTTCTCAATCAAGACTAGCTGCTGCACAAGGTCACTCTCTCTCTCTCTCTCTCTCTCTCTCTCTCTCTCTCTCTCTCTCTCTCTCTCTCTCTCTCTCTCTCTCTCTCTCTCTCTCTCTCTGGGTTTAGTTGGATTTGTACTCAGGCAGACCAGTGTTCACCAACCTCTTAATAGTATCTTCGCACATGCACCTTTGCAACTGTTTCCTCTTTTCAACTATGTTTCATATTAATGGCATGTGTTTTAATGTGGTTAATTTTTTATTAGAGCCTTGCGTTTTCATGTGATTACTTTTTATTAGTGGCTCGTGTTTTAATGTCGTTAATTCGTTTTACTGGCATGTATTTTAATGTACCTAATTATTATTACTGTTGTATTTTTTAATGTGGTTAGTTTTGATTAATGCCATATTTTAACGGTAAGTTTTATTAGTTTCGTGTGTTTTAATTTTGTTAATTCTTTTTACTGCCATATATTTTAATGTACATAATTATTATTAGTGTTGTATTTTATTTAATGTAGTCACATTTAAGTAGTGCCACGTGTTTTAACGGTAATTTTTATTAGTGCCATGTGTTTTAATGTCAACATGATGAAGATGCTTGCAAATCTAAAACTTGATGGCAAAGACCTTACATGGATTGACCCCAAAAAAATGACCAAGTCCTACAAGAAACAAACGAAAACCTTAAACTATTAGAGAAATTACACCTAGACAGTCACACTTTGTTGGAAAGGTCATGAGAAGAAATAAATGGGAGAACTTGGTGACAACTGGCAAGATTGAGGGGAAAAGAACATGAGGAAGGCACAGAAGTAAATACCTGGATGGCTTGGCCTCGTGGTTTGGTCAAGGCAAAAATACAGAGCTGATCCACGACTCTAGTGATCGGGTGAGATGGCGAAACATGACCGCCCATGCTTATCGAAATGCCACATGATGAGTTTTAATGTCGCTAATTGTTATCACTGTTGTATTTTTAATGTGGTCACGTTTTATTAATGCCGTGTGTTTTAACGGTTACTTTTTATTAGAGTCATGTGTTTAAACGGTTACTTTTTATGATTGTCGTGTGTTTTAAAGTGGTTAATTCTGTGAAAAATGATTTTAAAATCCATTCTTACTATAATCATTGTTACCAGTATTATTCATATCGCTCAGTATCCGTACACCAGACCTCCCTATTTCCACCGCACTCCGGCCTATGTTTGCAGTAAATGTCTGGTCATAATTGGTTGCGGTCATTTGAAGATCATCGCTTTAGAATGATTCCACCACATGTCAGCGCACAGATTACCAACAATAATATGAACACACACTAGAAATGAATAAAATAATTAGTTGCGTGGCCTTTACAGGACGTCGCATCAACCCCAGACGGTACTGACAATTTTTGATTTTCCAGGAAATTTTACGTTCAGTAGTTCGCCGACTCTCATACCATTGTGAAAATCAAAGCAAAGCGGTCTGTGCCCAAATCGCGTTCACCACCCTAGTCTACAGAGGATGACTTAGAATGGAATACCATCCACACATTTTATTTATATTGGTCTGCAGAGCCTTAACTATCGGATTCAGATTAAATTGTGTTTGGTACACTTATGGGGATATTTGAGCAGCGACAAAAGACAGTTAAAGTAAAAAGTTAGTTGCATATCCTTTACAGGACGTCGCAGTTAACACCAACATTTTTTTTTTGCTTTTGTGATCTCTTGGCAAGTTTAAGTCCAGTAGTTTGCGATACTAACTAACAAATAAAGTAAAAACAAATACTTTTCCCACAGTGATACATATTGGGCATATGGTCCAAGCCTTATATTTTACACCAATCGGCACTCGATGGGGATTTGGTCCGTGTCGTGCTGACTTACCCTTAAATCCCATGAAATATCCCAGTTCCCTTTCGAGACTGTGTTCACACGGGAGCCCAGGTGACTCCACAAAAACACAGAAAACGCCCAGATGTGAACAATTCTACGAAGGACATGGCCTGAGTTGGAATTACATTACCAACCTTAGAAGAATATCTCTCTCTCTCTCTCTCTCTCTCTCTCTCTCTCTCTCTCTCTCTCTCTCTCTCTCTCTCTCTCTCTCTCTCTCTCTCTCTCTCTCTCTCTCTCTCTCTCTCTCTCATCTTAAAACGGTTGATCGGCGGTCCGACAAACCACCATCGTAAAACTTCCTGTTGTTTCAGAACCAGATCTCTGGCTCTAAATGTTATGTTGTTCGCTGAAATTTGTTGAATTCCAAGGATATTTCATATTGGCTATTGGAACGTTAAAACCCAACCCACGTGGGTAGTGAAGTGTGTTTTGTGTGTTATGAACGGCTACAACCGGACCGGGACATTCTCGACGTGTTTCCTTCTATCGACGATCCGACTAATCATTTTCCGTTGCTTCAAGATCAGTAAATGTTATAATGTGCCGCTCAAATATGTTAAACTCCAAGGATACTTTCAAGATTGGTTATTGGAATGTCAGAACTATGTACCAGACGGGGAAAACGACCCAGGTGTGTAATGTTATGAATGAATACAACCTAGAAATTCTTGGGGTTAGCGAGTGCAGATGGACTGACTCAGGTAAGACATTTCTCAACTGTGAACAAAGACACATAATTTATTCAGGAAGAACCGACAACCATCATTCGAACGGAGTCGCTATCATCATGTCAAAAAATGTAGAAAGATCACTGATCAGCTGGGAACCAGTAAATGATAGAATCATAACAGCGCGTTACCAAACGAAATATTTCAAGCTGACAATCATACAATGCTACGCACCTACCAACGACGATACAGACATCAACAAAGATAATTTCTATGAACAACTACTTGGTACCATCAACTCATCTCCCAAGCACGACATTGTTGTTGTAATGGGTGATTTCTATGCCAAGATAGGGTCTGACAATAAGGGTGTTGAAAGATATATGGGAATTCACGGCTTAGGGGATATGAACCAAAACGGAGAGAGACTACTAGAATTCTGTGAAATAACAAATCTGATAGTAGCAAACTCTTTATTTCCGCACAAAGATATACACAAAGTCACGTGGAACTCGCCTGATAACATCACAAAAAATCAGATAGACCATTTTTGCATTAATGCCAAATTCCGTTCATCAGTACAAGACGTTAGAGCCTACAGAGGTGCAGATGCTGGCAGTGATCACAATCTATGCATTGCCAAACTAAAAATAAAGCTCAAGACTCTGCACAGATCACCCAGAATTAAGAAAATAAACTCACAGTCCCTACTGACTAAAGAACACCAACTCGCATTCAATTCAGAGGTACGAAGCAGCTATGCTAACAAAGAAAGTGTATCGAGCAATGCGAATATTAAAAACAACATTGAAGAAAATTGGAATTTCCTAAAAAACACCTTGCTAAATGCTGCAACAAACACAGTCGGCTACATACAAAGACAGAAGAAGAAGTGGCTAAGCGATAACACCTGGACGAAGATACAAGAAAGAAAACAAGCAAAACTAACACTTCTTTCTGCAAAAGACACATCTACATATGATACCCATAAGCAAAAATACTCTATGTTGGATAAAGAGGTGAAATCAAACGCACGAAAAGACAAACAGAACTTCATTCACAGCCTGGCCTCCGAAGCCGAAGCAGCTATGCAATCACTCACCTACACCAAATATACCCATCAAAGACAAACAAGGCAATCAATTGTTATCCGATGACCTTCAAAAGCAACTATGGGCAGAACATTTCAAAGAAATATTAAATAGACCGCTGCCTGACACTGTTCCGAACCTGGATGGAGAAATTACTATGCCCCCACTAGATGCCTCCTGCGAGTCATTCACCATGGAAGAGATTAAAGCAGCCATCAAAAAATTGAAGAACAACAAAGCTGTTGGTGAAGATGAAATCTCAGGAGAAATGCTCAAAGCAGCAGATGAGAACACCTTACAACGTTTGTTACAGCTGATCAATGAAATCTGGCAAAGCGAATCCCCACCACAACAGTGGATAGATGGTGTAATTTTCAAACTGCCTAAAAAGGGCGATATGTCTGATTGCAATAATTGGCGTGGTATCACTCTATTGTCAGTACCAGGAAAACTTTTTTGTAGCATGTTACTTGAGAGATTGAAAAAGGCGATAGATGAAAGGCTCAGAGAAGAACAAGCAGGCTTCAGACCAAAACGGTCATGCATAGACCACATTTTCACCCTCAGAATAATCATTGAAGACTCCGTAGAATTCCAGTCGAAATTAATCACCAACTTTGTCGACTTTCAAAAAGCCTTCGACAGTATCCACCGTCCTTCACTTTGGAATCTACTTAACATCTATGGTTTTCCTACCAAATATACCAACGTCATAAAATCTTTCTACAAAGAAACACGTTGCTGCGTAAGAACAGAAACAGGCAACTCTGACTGGTTCTCAGTCGAAACAGGAGTGAAACAGGGTTGTGTCTTATCACCGATGCTTTTTGGAATAGCTATCGACTGGGTCATGCGCAAATGCACAAACAACACAAATATGGGTATCCATTGGGTTGACAAAATTCTAGAAGACCTGGACTTTGCCGACGACATAGTGCTTTTGAGTTCAACACACCCGGATGCCCAAGAGAAAATCAACCACCTCCAAAATGTTTCAGGGCAAATTGGTCTCCAAATTAACACCACAAAAACAAAGACTATTGATCTTACCAACAGTTCAGATGACACCAAATTGAACAGCTACGTTCTTGAAAAAGTCAACAGCTTTACATACTTCGGAAGCAAAATGACATCTACAGGGGACTCAACACCAGAAATATCATCTAGAATCGCACTGGCATCTAGTGCCTTCAATAAACTGTCAAACATCTGGAAGTCAAAGACACTCAGCAAACACACAAAACTTAAAATCTTCAACTCTTGTGTGATTCCAGTGTTAACGTATGGATGTGAAAGTTGGAAATCAACGGTAGCTTTAGATAAAAAATTAGACAATTTTGAGAACAAATGTCTTAGAAGACTTCTAAACATCCACTGGACAGACTTCAGAACCAATTCGCAAATAAGACAAGAGACTAAGCAAGATACAGTATCCAATTTCATAAGAAGACGCCGTTGGAACTACATCGGCCATGTACTCAGAATGGACAAGTCAAGACTCCCCTATCAAGCCCTCATATGGTCACCAGTAGGGAAAAGAAAACGGGGAAGACCAAGAGAGACCCTGCGTAGAACCATCATTAGAGAAGGTTCATTCAATGGCCAAGTAAATATCCAAGATCTACAACAGGTAGCAGCGAACCGCCAGGCATGGAGAGACAGGACTTCTGCCCTATGCGCCGCCTTAGGCTCAAGAGGAAAGACTAACTAACTAAACACACAGCTCTAACACCGACTACTGTCCCACACTTGGCAACACCTTGCGGCCATGAACGATAAGTTGGGTCTCAACGGTTTCAACACTGGAGAAACAGATGGGTTTGCAAGAACACTAGTCATGCCGCTACTGCAGTTGCCTAGCAACTTTTTGAATTCGGAAATATAACTTCGTAGTTGGCGATTGTGGAGTCGGTTGAGATAAGATTTGCAGGGTCAGCTGGCCTAGTTTCAGGTACTTTGGCACTTAAACATCTCCAAGACAATAAGGAGACAACTGATCAATAGTGTATTTTCATTGCGACAAAGCTCTTCTCAGTCTTCATTGACGGCGCACAGCAGGAGACCATTTGACATATCTAGAATCTGAATTCATCAATTAATTATCCTTAGATCAGGAAATCTAATCAGGAAAGCAGCAACAACGATGGCCAGGTTAACAAAGAGAACTGAAAGCGTACTGCCAAAACAAAAGTTTTGTTCTATAAAGCCTGTGTCCTTAGTACTTTTCTAAACTAACCACCAATGTGAGATAACTCGACTTTTGGCATCCAGGTTATTTGCAAAATCCTGTGTCTATCTTTATGCTGGTTATCACTGCCTCTTCATCGATGTCAGATCTTCTAGAATATGTTTCTTCAGCTTTGTCGACGATCTTCTACGGATTAGTCCGTGACATTTGAGCTCAAAAGCCACCAATTTTCTCCGTTTATGATTACAATGGAATGGTCGAGACTGACGTCCATATGTTGCCACAGAAACTAAACTTGTTCTAAAACAAAATGTACTTTAACTTGCTTGCTTGTGTTGTGCTATAGGTTCTTAATATTGTTTAATCTCTATAGTGCCATGGCCAATTAAAGTCTGGCTTATTTTGAACATAATCCCAACAAATTGATGGGAAAGACCTTAGACTCATTAAAAACATATTGGAAACAACAAGCTGCCATAAAGATTGATAATGACGTAGGCCAATATAAGCCTATTAAGAGAGGTGTGACACAGGAATGTATAATGTATCCAGATCTTTTTTTTTCATGTAAAGTGAAACTAGTTTCAGAAATGTTGACTATATGAAAGGAATCATAATTGGGGGACTTAACATCAATAACATTACATATGCGGATGATACAGTATTGATTGCAGAATCTGCAACATTTAGTAGATGCGATTGTGGCACACAGAGAAAAAATTGGGTTCGAATTAAATTGTAAGAAGACACAGATTAAGGATACACTAAGAAGAAGAAAATACCACAATGTAATATACCAGTAATGAGAATATTCTCAGACAAGTGAATCGGTACAATTATCTCGGAACAGTCTGATGAGAGATGCCTTAAAGAGATTAGAACAAGAATCGCCATGGCGAAGGCAGCCTTTTGCAAGATGAAAAACATACTGACCAATAAAAATATGTCATTTGCAACGTGAAAGAGAGTGTTGAGGTGCTGCATAGAACCTGTGCTTTTGTATGGATGTGAAGCGTGGACAATGAACAGACAAGCTGAAAAACATCTGATGGCCGTGGAAATGTGGTTTCTGAGGAAAGTGAAAACAATACCATGGACAGATAGAAAAGCCAGTAACCAAGTCCTTAAAGAAACAAATGAAAACCGTAAACCGATCAGAGAAATTAAACGTAGGCAGTCACAGTTTTTTGGGCACGTTATGAGAAGAAATAAATTGGAGAACTTGGTGACAACTGGCAAGATCGAGGGGAAGAGAACAAGGGGATGGCAGAGGAATAAATACCTGGATGGCTTGGCCACGATGTATGGTCGAGACAGGAACGCTGAGCTGATCCACGACTCTGGTGATCGAGTGAGATGGCATAACATTACCGCCCACGCTTACCGGCATGGCGCATCATGATGATGAACTGTTGATTATGGGGGACAAAATATTCAAAGTTTGTGACATTTTCAATTTCTGTAATTCTGATCGTGATCTTTGGTTGATATCAACAGACTATGCTAGAAAAACTGAAATCTAGAGGTACCCTCTGGATTCGAACAAGCCGCTGTCAAGTGATGACAGCTCCTCGTTGAGGAAACGTGTACCAAAGTCTTGTGTTTTTTCTTATCGCTAGTTCTGTCTTTTCTGTCTGTCGGTGTAATCAAAACTTGTGAAATATGACATTGTATTTTATTGCACTAAACTTTCACATTAAAAATGCAGGCCATTATTGACTGGCTAAATTTTTACATTGTAAAATGGCAACAATTTCTGACCAAAAATACAGCCAATTGCGCTAGTTTACTGATATATTAAAGTTGTTATTTTAACGATGTACAAAATTTAATGATGTTCATTTTTGACAAATATGTATTGGGTTTTTTTTTTGTCATTAACCTTTGAGCATCACACTGTTTCATTAGTAACTCCACTCACTCTACACCCCCCCCCCCCCCCCCGAGAATACGGAAAACTGTTCATCAGCGTGTAAGAGCTAATTATACGAGTATCACAAATATTTTCCATGACTTGTTGAATTCTGATGAATGAATGATTCTGGGTTAGATAGTATAGTTGTAAAAGATGTTTATCACCTTGAGGAGACATCTTGCTGCTGTAATCTTCTCATTTACTCTGGATCCGAAGTTAATGAAGTTTGTTTGTGTGGTTTATTCGTAGCATTGCCAGAGTTGAAAATATCCGTTATTGAACAATGTATAAATGTCAGTCTGTATTGGCTTCAGATGTCACTCTCAGCAACAGTAACTTCGCATCAGAACGCACATTTTGATACAGCAATAACTTGTTGAATGGCACAAGCGTGTCCGTGCAGGTAGTATTAGTGTCAATGTCTATCCAAGTATCACGATGACTGCCTTCCTCGCTAAGCAATGAAAGAGTTTTCGTAAGCTTAATCGTGTTGGCAGGAGATTTGATGTAGAGAAATTATCATGGTGCATTCTATATTCTCCCAACCAGCACAATCTTATTTTGTTTACTTATCCCTTCGCATACAATTGACACTGAAAGTGCAGGCATTTGCATTGTGTTCAAAACGTTAACACCAATGTTACAGCGATTCTAAGACATGTTTCAACGGTCGTAGAATAGGTCCAAGGAATGTTTCAAACAGCTTTATGGACATTTTCTAATGTGCACAGTCGACAACGAGGGTTTACTTAAAGTAAATGTAACGTATATCATTTTATTCTGATCATATGGTTTCCTTCTTAATATACCTGTTGAAGCCTATAGTATTGTTATAATAACCTACTGTATTATCGTAATAGAATGTTGTCTTAAAAATTACACAAAGTATTCGTTTCCTTCGCTATGTATCAAGTTTGATACACAATGCGAATATATGGCTGCTAGCTGTCTAAACATGGCACATTTACTGTCATCTCGTGGTACTTAATCTTTGACATGGTTGTCACTGAACATTTGGTCACCTAATCTATCCTGGTGGTTTCATCGCAGACTACATTCTATAGATGAATATCTGACACCGATAACACCAAGGAAATACACCGCACTGATGGCAGTTCCCAGATTAACAATAACAAAGCCCGTGCATAATGAGAAGGCCTTGTCGCTTCATTACCTTTGAGCTTGTCCACTTTATGGGATGATGAACTATCACGAACAATGATTAACTATTTGACGTACAGTAAAGTGTACATTTAAGGAGAAGGACGGGAGAGGATGCGCTTTCAGATTCTTGTGAATCTGCAAGATTTTATTTGTTTTCTCCTGTGGAAGTTTATCTGTCGTGTCCTCCAATGAATAAACATGATCTTCCTTTCGAGCTAATACTGGGAACAAAATAAGAGCTAGTTGGCAACTTAATGTTTGTGATGTTGACATGACAAAGATGTCTTAGACATTCCATTCATAAGCCGTATGGTTTCTTGTAAACTTCACGGAGGAAACCAACTTAAGTTTATTGATTACAATAGCATGTGCGATTTTGTACAAAGCGATGAAAATAAATAACTTTTAACTCCAAAGTCCACTGCTTTAGCGTAAGCCCCGAAAAGAGCTAGCATCTATTGAAATGAGTTTGGTATAGAGAATCTTCTCCTGAGCCGGCTCATAAGAACAATAACCACCCAAGATGTGTTGTAGGGCGTTTCTCCCCTCTCCAAATTCAAAACTTAGCGGGATGCGCAAGACTGCTACTGGAGCCTCACGTCTGCTTGAATCATATTAGGATATATGAATCAAATTAGGATATGTGATTGGGACGCAGAGGTGTTTCCAAGGCACCAGGGCCGGGTTATATACTGGCCAAGACCTATTGACGCGCCCTCGTCGAGCGTCCTGGGCAACAGGTCCCTTCGGGGTCCTGGCTAAGGTCAGTAAGATCGCCGATTCCTCCGAAGTCGGAGAGTGTCTGCCTGTACGGCGAGGAACCACCAGTCTGCACACCAATAAGCCAGACATGGGACAACGGATACTCACGCAAACCTCAAGTCCTGTATGACATCACACTGATGTTGGACAACAGGATGCCTTCATCCGACATACAGGACTTCGCGTTGGAGCTCAAGCCAACGAACACAAGCAAGCAAGCAAGCAGGATATGTGATTCAACACAGAACGTGTGGAGTGGCTGAGATAAAGTCCTGGTTGTTTGGCTGGCTGGCTGGTTGATCGATTGACCGGCTGATTGGCTGGTTATTGGGTTGATTGGTTTGTTGGTTGGTTGATTAGTTGGTTGGTTGGCTGGTTGGTTGGTTGGCTGGCTGGCTGGCTAGTTGATCATTTGATTGGTTGGTTGGTTGGATGGCTGATCGATTGTTTGGTTGGTTGGTTTGCTGGCTGACTGGTTGGTTGATTATTTGGATGGTTGGTTGGCTTGCTGGCTGACTGGCTGATTGGTTAATTGATTAGAATGTTGGTTGGTTGGCTGGTTGGTTGGTTGATTGGTTGGTTGAAGGTCCTCTATAAGTCTTGCAATGGAACTCTGGAGTCCGCTGCGTTGACATTCGGGTCGCATGAGCTGTGAAAATAGTTGTCACCTAACGGACTGAGGCTTGTGTAGAAATGTACCTCCTGCCCCGGAACCAAAGTTGCCACCTACACGGGGATTGTGTTACAGAGTTTCTCTTCCCCTCTACAAACTTGGGAACCTCTGGGTTGTGCGATACCGTTACTTAAGTTTCACATCTCAGGCGACCCAGTCTGAAATGCGCACCCAGATAAAGGTGACCGGAGTGATACTGACCGCATCTTTCATCGAGTGATGATTGGTCTATATCAATATGATGCTAACACCATATGCCTCAATACGCCTCAATGAATGTAAAAGGGTCCTTTACTTTACTTTTCTTTAATTTACTTTACTTTAGTTAGAGAGGGCTGAGTGGTCTCGAGATATGGTGTCCGCCTCGAGTGCTGGAGGTCCCGGGTTTAAGCCCCGGTGAGGGCCGGGATTTTTTCACGTGAACTTCTAGTAACAAAATTTCTCCTTGTCTCTGGGTAGTGAGATCAGACCGTGTGTATTGTGCGCACGTAAAAATTCCCTTGGCAGTTGAAAATCGAAAAATAGTAGCCTAACGGCGCTGCCCGGGCAAAATTTCGAGTTAACAATATACCCAAAGTATTTCAGGATCCTCGCCGGTGCTACGGAGTTCGTGCACTGAGCTGAGATTCTCCAAACTCAGGCTTGAGTTAGGAGTAGAACGGAGCACTTATGGGTTACACCTGTGTGCCATGATGAAACAGCATCTAGCTTAAGAATGGAGGTGGAGGCGGTCAGTGACGCTTTCCGCTGGATGGAGAACACGACACATACACACATTGTGATTGTAACTGACTCAGAAAGATGCTGAGGAGGGTGAAGACAGGCAGGCTTCGTGCAGAGTGGCTTGCTTCGCTTCGGAAGTCACGGGTAACAAGCATCACCTGGATCTTTTCTCCGGGACATGCCGGTGTGCTTGGGAATGAACAGGTGGACAGATTGGCTGGCTCGGCAAAACTTGGTGGAGTATTGATGCATGACAAGGCAGATGTGGTTGCGGCCTTGTGGGAGCACGTGTACACCTCGGAGGAGCAAATGGATCACCATAGTCTGGTAACAATGAGGCAGCGAGGTGTGACTAGGGGATCTGGCCGACGCTCGACGCTCAGAGGAAAGGCGAGACGGACATATAATCAGATTGCTACTGGAACTGTTAGTGTTGAAACTCTTCGCTGACTGCTGGGGATGGGGACGGACCGCTTATGGGAATGCCCACTGTGAACGTCGGTTCCTAAATCAATCAATCAATCAACCTGTGTGCCATGATGTTGATCCGTGGACTAAACTACACTAAACTTTACTTTACTAAGAACACCTCTGTGGTCTGAATTCAACAAGAAAAAACAACAATATGAGAAATATATTAGGAGGGATTAATCGGCACTCTTAGAAGTGGAAACCAGAAGGCACACTGGTTAATATAAAATTGGAAGTTATAGTCACACAGGGATTCGAACCATGGGACCAAACAGCATTCATGAAGTAACTAATACAGTCTAAACTCTACACCGGTCGGAGCGCTAACGAAGCTGATATCTAACTGCTGGTAACGGCATGAGCACGGTGAGTGTTCGATGTCTGGTCTTGTCGCTTGCTAAAGTGAGGAAAATATTTGCCACCTACTTCTCCTTTCTTTCGGCCTACAGCTGGCTTTGTGTCAAAGGTGTTACGGGCGTATTTCGTAATCCCACATACCGAGTTCAAAACAGCTGTGGGCGATTTGGCAGCAGACTACCTTAGGTTGTTTTTGTTTAGTGAAATGGTATGGTTGCTGGCCATTTATAAAGTAAAGGAAAACTACTGAACGTAAACTTGTCCAGGAATCATGAACAGCCAAAATGTGCTGGGGTTGACTGCTACGTCCTGTAAAGGATATGCAGCTAACTAACTAACACGACCTACAACATGTGATGGCGCTATCATAGCTCAGACCCATAGCAGAAAACTGCTTCGAGACTAGATGTATTATGAAATCTACAACGCACGACTGCTTCGAGACAGTAGATGTATTATGAAATCTACACTGCACGACTGCTTCGAGACAGTAGATGTATTGTGAAATCTACACCGCACGACTGCTTCGAGACAGTAGATGTATTATGAAATCTACACCGCACGACTGCTTCGAGACAGTAGATGTATTATGAAATCTACACCGCACGACTGCTTCGAGACAGTAGATGTATTATGAAATCTACACCGCACGACTGCTTCGAGACAGTAGATGTATTGTGAAATCTACACCGCACGACTGCTTCGTAGCTACGACTGATTTGAGTCATGGCGCCATCACTGACATCGAGTCTCCTACAGCGCTAATCTGCGTTAGTCGGGTCTACAAACAGATCTCCCCTGGAATCCTATTGCATTACCATCTGCTGGTAAACACGTTAGTTAAGCGCTAACACTGTCGGTATCTGTAACCTAAAGCCCAGGCTAATCTATTATTTAGCTTTGTTTGCTGCAGCTGTGTCTGTATACAACGATTGCAGTGCAAATAAAGCACAGAAAAGAGAAAACGGCGTTGTTACTAGTTACAAGGATACGTGAATGACGTCTTCAAATTATCATGTGCTACGCCGTTAAGCGTAGGCGGTCATGTTTCGCCATCTCAGGCGATCACCAGAGTCGTGGATCAGCTCAGTGTTCTTATCTAGACCACATCACATGGCCAGGAAATCCAGGAATTTACTTCTATGCCTTACTCTTTTTATCTTCACCTAAATCCTGCCAGTTGTCACCAAGGTCTCCAATTTATTTATTCTCATAACGTGTCAAAAAATTGTGACTATTTACTAATCTATCTAATTTATTTAATCAGTTTATGGTTTTCATTTATTTCTTGTAGGACTTGATCATTGATTTATTTGTGTCTGTCCATGGCGTCTTAAACCTAACAGTTAACACAGGAGCAGCGCTGGCATAGTGGCTAGCACGCTTACCTGCCGGTCAGACAGTCATGTGTTTGTAAACCCCATGAGTCTGGGTATTTAAAATAAAATTAATCTGGAGTTCCAGCACACTTATTCAATAGGTACCACGAAATTCTTACCAGCGGTAAAGCCCGCTCGTGTGACATTGACCACACCCACATACCGACCGCTGATTGGTCTATGAAACTATTGGTCTAGCACATATACCTAATGTATCTGAACGCATATAGCAGGGTTCATTACATTGACTGTATATTCCACACGCCTCAAATCCTGGGAAATGGCCCTTTACACGTGCATCATTAGCACTGGGTCTGTGGAAGCCTCTCTACCATAGTGGCCAGACAGTCGTCGCTTGCCGGTCATAGGTTCGATCCGCAGCTGTGTGAATAACTGACCTGGACTCCCTGGTCGACTCAGCCTAAAATGGGTTTAAACATTTTAGTTGCATGTCCTTCACAGGACGTAGCAGCCAACCCCAGCATTTTGGCTGTTCGTGATTCCTGGGCAAGTTTTAAGTTCAGTAGTTAGCCATTGCTTTCTGAACGACCGGCACCTAAACCTTTTTCGAAAAACCCAGCACCGCTGTGTTTCGAACCCGGGTATACGGGAGTTACGAATCGCGTTCGTAACACTTCGCCACTGAGCGGGTCTGACATGGGTATCAAGAATGTATTGGGAAATAAAGGGCACCGGTGTGATTCAGCCACATCACTCACCGAGGGTCGATTGGTCTATAAACTTATGGGTCTAGCGTCGTATGACCTACGTGTCTTAACGCGTTTAAACAGAGCCCTATACAAACTTTACTGGATCTACCTGTGCGTTTATACGAGGGAGCTTCAAATGAACAGATTAAACGTGTGATAGAAATTACAATAACCATGTCGTTGTCTTGTAACCGGTCAATATTGTCGTTAAGGATGTCAAAGGTGTTCAGAACTTGACATCACGGTGCAGAAGAAAACGATTACGTCATAAGGACACGTTAAAGATGGCCGCTCCACTTTTGACATGCACCAAGGAGGATCAGATTTCGGTTACCGGTTGTTTTTTTTTTAATGCTAGTGAAGGAGTGAAACCTATAGAAATTCATCAGCGAATGAAGGTGCAGTATGGTGATGCATGCATGTCATGACTGCAAGTCTATGAGTGGGGTATGAAGTTTCAAAACGGCGTGACTTCTGTGACAGACTTTTCATGACCGGGTCAGGCACACCGAGTAGTGACCCCAGAGAATTTTGTCAACAGGAATCCAAGCACTCTATCGGCGCTGGGGGACTTGCATTGAACGAAGTTGTGACTACATCACAGAATGATACATTTGATGTTTGCTTTTTTCAGTATATATTCTCTCTCTCTCTCTCTCTGTCTCTCTCTCTCTCTCTCTCTCTCTCTCTCTCTCTCTGTCTGTCTGATTCTCTCTCTCTCTCTCACACACACACGCACACACTGACACACACACACACACACAAACACACTATTTAAGGTTTTCGTTTGAAGCCCCCCACCCCCTTGAAATTGAGAACATATAAATGTAAAAGTTTCAGGAACTCAAGTTATTAAAAGTTTTCACTAGAAACGGCTCGTCGCGTAGTTTCCACACTATTATCATCATCAAGTTTCTCGCCTACCAGGTGGGGAAGATAATTCTTCTTCATATTTCATTGTCTTCAACATAAAGCATTATTTCGTGTGCTGATACGATTCCAAGTCATTACGAACTGCTGTAGAATCTGTTGTCGCTGCCTTCTTTTATCTCTCTTTCCATAGATCTTTCTAGTTGTTACACTATGCTTCAGTTTTCCTCTTCTCATACTGTGACTAGAAATGTCGACTGACTGTCTAATGTTTGCTATAGGTTGTCTCTGTGTCTTGCTAATGTTTGTGATAGGTTGTCTCTGTGTCTTGTCTAATGTTTGTGATAGGTTGTCTCTGTGTCTTGTCTAATGTTTGTGATAGGTTGTCTCTGTGTCTTGCTAATGTTTGTGATAGGTTGTCTCTGTGTCTTGTCTAATGTTTGTGATAGGTTGTCTCTGTGTCTTGTCTAATGTTTGTGATAGGCTGTCTCTGTATCTTGTCTAATGTTTGTGATGGGTTGTCTCTGTATCTTGTCTAATATTTGTGATAGGTTGTCTCTATATCTTGTCTAATGTTTGTGATGGGTTGTCTCTGTGTCTTGTCTAATGTTTGTGATGGGTTGTCTCTGTGTCTTGTCTAATGTTTGTGATAGGTTGTCTCTGTATCTTGTCTAATGTTTGTGATAGGTTGTCTCTGTATCTTGTCTAATGTTTGTGATGGGTTGCCTCTGTGTCTTGTCTAATGTTTGTGATAGGTTGTCTCTGTGTCTTGTCTAATGTTTGTGATAGGTTGTCTCTGTGTCTTGTCTAATGTTTGTGATGGGTTGTCTCTGTGTGTTGTCTAATGTTTGTGATGGGTTGTCTCTGTATCTTGTCTAATGTTTGTGATGGGTTGTCTCTGTATCTTGTCTAATGTTTGTGATAGGTTGTCTCTGTATCTTGTCTAATGTTTGTGATAGGTTGTCTCTGTATCTTGTCTAATGTTTGTGATGGGTTGCCTCTGTGTCTTGTCTAATGTTTGTGATAGGTTGTCTCTGTGTCTTGTCTAATGTTTGTGATAGGTTGTCTCTGTGTCTTGTCTAATGTTTGTGATGGGTTGTCTCTGTGTGTTGTCTAATGTTTGTGATGGGTTGTCTCTGTGTCTTGTCTAATGTTTGTGATGAGTTGACTCTGTGTCTTCACCTCTTTCAAAACATTTACATTAATCATTGCGGCTATATCGGGTATTTCGACACATGGACAACTAATTATATCGGTAGCATCTTTCTTGACTCTGCTATTAGTGCACGTCAATACGTTTTATTTACCGTTTGGCTTTCATTCAAGAATATAAGAATGCCACTCTCAACCAATTTTTGCAAGTTATAATTGCTTATTTGATCTGTTTAAGTTTGTTGCATGTTCTTTACAGGAAATAGCAACAACAAACCAACAAACAAAAAAACAGAATTTGCAAGTTGTTTGTAATTTTCATGCAATGTTACGTTCAGTAGTTTGCCATTCCTTTTTAAATGACAAACACCCATACCATAAAAAACATCAACTGCTACTGAACTCGAACCAGTTCTGTTTTGACTATGAAACTTCGGTCACCACCCTCAAGCCACAGATAACAAAGTTTTCCGTTTAGATATCAGAGAACTAATCATGTCGCATGAACTCTTCACTAAATACTGGTTATCTTTTATGTATTATATCCCATATTACAATTAGAAATAAAGTAAGCTGAGCTGAACCACCAGCCATACATCAACCCATCCAGCCACCCATCTTTCCATCCATCTAGCCATTTATACATTCATACACCATATATATATATATATAGCCGAATGGATAAAAGCGCATGCTCTTAAACTCCCTGTGTGCTGATGCTGACGTAGCGGGTTCAATCCCTACACTGGTCAGCTCGACTAAAATGTTAACTTCTCGTCCTTGATTTGGGAACGTAAATTACAAATACCTCAGAAAAGTGGGTGGGTTCGACTGATGGCGAAGGACACTGGTAATAGAGAAAGCTAATCCACACGCAAACATAATTCCAGTTCTTTTAGACGTAGTAGCACCTATATGGACTACGCTTAGTGTTCAAAGCGAGCGAAAAACAAAATATGTGGGGTTGTAATATTTGCTTCATCATACATCAGTAATAAATCATGCGCGTTACATTCAAATAAATTACTGTAGACTTGGACACTGCGCCCTATTCATGTGAATAAATGTCCGTAGTTAGGTACCGTCACCTGAATTACTGCTGGACACTGCTTGCAAGACAGATGAATAGAACTATCGATCTTTTACAGCATAACAACGACAGATAAACACCGATCCCATTCACCAAATTCTAGATATGAATGACGCCAAGATCAAATATGATTATCGTACACAACCATACGTTATCTCCAAACTGTATGACGGAGCAGACTAATGAATAGAACATTATAGCATAAATTACCCGCTATTATGCCAGTAAAATAGATAAATAGTAATTATCCTATAATGAATGAACAGCAGCCACAATCAGACGATTGCAAAGATGAAGATCAATGTTAATGTTAGGTCAGGAGTTCTAAACAGAGCTGCGGCTGTCATTAAATTCACATTTCACGTTGAACAATCCACAGGTCAATCAAGATGGATGTTTGTTATTCATCAGTTTATATCTGATTTATTATAATTTTTTTTTTTTTGGTAAAATAATGTCTCGTTGGCGCCTTGTCTTAGTCTGATCTACGAAGATGTATGACACGTGTGTGCAATATTTGGCGATGAAAGTGTGAGTCTGTGTTTTAATTTTTACAGAGTGAAACATTGGACAAATCTGTAACTATTATAACGATATACTTTCACTGGCACCTTGTCGTCTTGACAGACAGTAGTTATTGTGCTTAAATAAAACAGGTATAATAACCCCTCCATAGCGCAAACCACCTACATTTCGAACGCTATATGCGGGATTACGATCTGCGCCCTTAACCCTTTCACCATAGAGCCGGTTGGGATACACACTTGGCAATAATAAAATTAACAGCTCAAAGTAGCATGTGACATGTCGTTAGACGTGGGCGGTCATGTTTAGCCATCTTACACGATCACCAGAATCTTGGATAAGAATTATGTCATTTCGTTACGCGTGGGCGGTCATGTTTAGCCATCTTACACGATCACCAGAATCTTGGATAAGAATTATGTCATTTCGTTACGCGTGGGCGGTCATGTTTAGCCATCCCACACGATCGCCAGAATCTTGGATAAGAATTATGTCATGTCGTTACGCGTGGGCGGTCATGTTTAGCCATCCCACACGATCGCCAGAATCTTGGATAAGAATTATGTCATGTCGTTACGCGTGGGCGGTCATGTTTAGCCATCCCACACGATCGCTAGAATCTTGGATACGAATTATGTCATGTCGTTACGCGTGGGCGGTCATGTTTAGCCATCTTACACGATTACCAGAGTATTGGATCAGAATTATGTCATGTAGCCAAGTCATCCAATGGTATATCTCTATGTCTTTCCCGTGCTCCTATACCATCAAGTAAATTGTTTACGTTTATTTCTCTTTATACAGTGCCATGAAAAAATGTGACTGTCTGCGTCTAATTTCATCATCATTATGTGCCATGCCGATAAACGTAGGCGGTCATGATTCGCTATCCCAGGCGACCACCAAACTCGTGGTTCAGCTCAGTGTTCTTGTCTCGACCATACTACGTGACCAAGCAATCCAGGTATTTACTGATCTGCCTAATTTCACTAATCAAAAGTATGGTTGTCATGTGTTTCCTTAAGGTCTATATCGTTAGATTTTCTGCCTTCTGTGGTATTCTCAGCATGTTTGTCAGAAACCACATTTCAACTGCCAGTAGGTATTTCTCGTCTTATCTACTTAATACCTTTGTCCCACTGCAATTTACGTCTGTATGTTTTCGGCCTTGCAAAGTTAACAGTTATACACACAGAATTCGGAAGAAAGAACATTTACCACCATTCTAAACATCAGCAAAATAACATGTGTATAACCACTTTCGACCAACTAGAAATATGCTGTATAAATCAAGGATCGCTTCCACTGCACACTGCTATCTCCGTCAGCAGGCGACTGAGTGCAAAAGAGTATCAACATTAAAAGTAGGAACTTGGAATGTAAGAACTATGAGTGGGGATGGAAAATTTGATAACATTAAGAATGAAGTGAGAAGATTAAATATTAACCTGTTAGGTATATGTGAGACCAGATGGACAATAATGAGGAATATAGAATAATCTATTCTGGTGGAGAGAAACAACAGTGAGGAGTAGCAATTATAATGGATACAGAGAGATCAAAATCGATCAAAGGATATTGGACTGTTTCAGATAGAGTGCTACTGGTGAAGTTGAGTGGAAGACCTTTTGATGTCAACGTCATACAAGTTTATGCACCAACAGCAGACAGTAGTGATGACAGCATTGATGAATTTTATAATGATTTAGAGAAAGCCTTCAAGACATGCAAGAATTCTGAAGTAAATATAATAATGGGTGACTTGAATGCCAAAGTTGGAAATCAACAGGACGGATGAATAGTATTCAAGTATGGCCTAGGGGAACAGACTGAAAGAGATTGCAGACTTGTACAGTGGGCAAAATAGCATGATTTGATTATTGGAAACACCTGGTATCAACAGCACCCAAGGAGATTATGGACATGGAGGAGGCCTGATCATAAGATCAGAAATCAGACTGATTACATTCTCATCAACAGAAGATTTCGAAATGCCTTAAAAGTCGCCAAAACTATATCAAGCGCAGAGTGCTACAGCGACTATAGATTATAGAAGATAGAAAAAGAATTGCCATTGCGAAGGTAGCATTTTGCAAGATGAAAAACATACTGACCAATAAAAAGATATCAATTGAAACTGGAAAATGAGTGTTGAAGTGCTACATAGAACCTGTACTTTTGTAGTGATGTGACGCGTGGACAATGAGCAGACAAGCTGAAAAACACCGGATGGCTGTGGAAATGTGGTTTCTGTGGGAAATGCAAAGAATACCATGGACAGACAGAAAAACCAATGAACAATTACTTCAAGAAACAAATGAAGATCGTAAACTGTTTAGAATCATTAGACGTAGAAGTCAAAATGTTTTGGGCATGTTATGAGAAGAAGTGACTTGGAGAACTTGGTGACGACTGGCAAGATCGAAGGGAAGAGACCAAGGGGAAGGCCGAGAAGTAAATACCTGGATGGCTTGGCCACGTTGCATGGTCGAGACAGGAACTCGGAGCTGGTCCATGACTCTGGTGATCGAGTGAGGAAGGAAGAGAGGAAGGAAGGAAGGAAGGGAGGCAGGCAGGAAGGCAGGAAGGAAGGCAGGCAGGCAGGCAGGCAGGCAGGCAGGCAAGACTTTCCTTTCCTTACTTGTGTTTAACTATGTTTAACTATCTGTTTTCGGTCCCTACAGTTGTCGTTGCCTTATTTCATTTTCCAATTCTCAAGCTTCATGATTAGTTCAGTGACCTGTTTCCATTGCGAAAGTGTGCTCCCTGTGAAACGAGGTGGGTTTAATCATTTATTTTATTTTCCAGGTCATTTGTTTGAACACCTCGTTCACTTGAATTGCAATGCCAGAGCGCACCACTCCAATCGCCTTTTCTTTCTCTGGAAGATTCATTTCTTTTAACGCTATTACGCGTCTGAGGCTCATTCTTTTCGCCGTCAGGGTGTTCTTGCTGTCCATTTTTTTCACTTACTTAGCAATATTTATTTAGCTTCAAACATGATTTGTTTACGCTGTATCAGCAATGGTCACCTCAACCTCCACACTTGGTTCGATGCTGATTGATGTGATCTGTTTAACGATCTCCGAGGGGCTATGCAGATCAATGATGCGCTTGTGAATTCTTAACTGGTATATGTCCCAAGTTTGGGGCCTTCACCACATGGGGTTTTGCGACTTGTTATACGCAACACCTTTGTTGACATACGTACAGGCCCTTTCACTTTCAGGTTCTTCTCCTTAGAACCTTTGATAAGGTCAGCACACACGCTCTCAACACTCTACAGAACCCTGCTTGTCAAGGTGATACGAATCATGTGAATGTGTGCTTCTTCAGCTTCAGTTTTTATGGAACCATCCTTACTTAAATTAGAATCCTTGAATGACATTTTTATATGCTATCTGGCCGACATATTCGAAAGAATGATGAACAATCTTTGAACAGCGGTGACAATTTAGATTGTCGTGTCATGAATACTTGGAAGAATGCTGCAAAAGACATGAGCGGAAGTTGTATATAGTTCTTTTGCTAAAAGATGAGCACATACAATCAGGCATACCGATATCTATTTTGGAGAGGCTATGTATCGCCAACCTAGAATTCAATTTCCAAAACAAAAAGTTATACCGCCAAATTGACTAAGTGGCCATGAGGAGCCCTCTCTCTCCTGTTCTAGCGGACATCTTCATGGCATATTTAAAAGAAAAGAAATCCTCAGACATTTAAACTTGGTCTTTTACCGTCGTTACTAATCATCACCACAGATGAGCAACAAGCATCATCGCTCGTGGCCATTAATCAATAAGATACATAAAACATCTCCTTGTCTATGGAACACGAACACAACGAAGCGTTGCCATTCCTATATATTATAATGAGACGTAGAGCAGACGACACCATTCACAGATCGGTGTACCACAAATAACAGTGGACAGGCCAATATTTAAATTTCTACAGCGTCGCACCCGTGCAGTACAACCGGGGATTAGTGCGGACTCTGTTTGACCGAGCCAGGAAGATATGTACCCAAGACACACTGACAGAGGAATTTGGAACTCTAGAGAATATCGTACATCTTAATGGGTACGCCACAGGAGTTATAAAGCGCTTCTTCCAATAACCATTGGCACCTTGCCGTCTTGACAGACGATAGTTTGTGCTTTAAAAAGGCATAATAACTTTTAACTATGGCGGTAGCGAGTGTGACTGATAAGGCCAATTTGCGCTGTAAATGTCCGTTCACAGTGGGTGCATCTGAACACGTGGTCATTTCCACCATCATGCACCATCTTACGTCTCAAACGCTTGGTGTGTTATTTTTCTGCAATAATTTTCTCCTTTGACTTTATTCCATTTCTGATATTTGCCCTCCATGCAACACGTTCAGCGGCGACTTGCTCCCAATGTGCATCATCAATGCCTGTATCAATCATGTCCCGCTTACACACATCTTTGTTTCGTAGTAGAGGCCGACCCTGAGATCTCTTACCCATCTGTAATTCACCAAAAAAGATATCCTTTGGTATTCTACCATCATCCATCCTCCTAAGATGTCCTATCCATCTAAGTCTACGAAGACTGAGCATGGAATAAACTGTCACACAACCTGATCTTTCCAATACTTCAGTATTTGTGATTTTGTCTTGCCACTTAATACCAAGAATTCTTCGCAGACACCGCATATGAAAGCTGTTTAAATTGTTCTCTTGGTGTGAGTAAGTTGTCCAGGTTTCACTGCCATAGAGAAGAGTACTAAGGACACAGGCTTGATAGACAAGGACTTTTGTTTTGGCAGTAAGCTTCCTGTTCTCCCAGACTCTTTTTCTTAACCTGTTTATTGTTGTTGCTGCCTTACCATCTTCCAATAGCCGAAACCAAAACCCCACAAAACATTAGTCCCTAAACTCAAGGTTTTTATCCAGCTAACATTTCGAGGGGATGACGTAATACAACGTCTACATGACCGGCTCATTATAACAGTCGGCCGAACATTCTGTGTCGCAATTCCAGTTATGAGATACAGAACCACACTTATTCCCACCCCAGCAGTAAGCGAACTTGTACCTCTGTACGTCAAATCCAATTGTGTTTATCAATTCACATGCAGGTGTAATGGTCGGTTGGTCGGTTGAATGATTGGCTGTTGGTTGGTTGGTTGGTTGGTTGGTTCGTTAGTTTATTGGATGGCTGACTGGTTGATTGATTGATCGATTGATTGATTGATTGATTGATTGATTGATTGGCTGGCCGGATAGCTGGTTGCTGGTTTGGTTGGTTGGTTGATTGGTTATTTGGCTGTAAATCTTCTGAAAGAATGAATTGTAATTCTTAAGACAGATATATTGACATTTAGGTCGTCTTAGTTCTGATATGGGCTTGTATCTATCGAAGTGTGATTAGCATACCTTGTAGAGACTTTTCACGCGACCCAGATCAAAATACCATCTCCACAAGAACTCTGTGGCAGATCTCTTCATCCGCTACTCAAGCCCAGAAACTAAAGGTTTGTTCAAGACTGGCACAGGAACCTCACATCTGCAGAAATATATAGTAAGTAAGGAAAGGATCCACATTGAGCATGTTGTGCTAGATTCATAATGTAAAGACACGTCAACACTAGGTGGGTGATGTGGTAACTATTACGCCGGCTGGATATATAGGGTCTATTTTTAATGACTGTGGGGATTTTTGAAAATATTGCCGTTCCAAGTTTTGTATACACCTTCTGTACAGTTCATGCAACATAAAAGGTAAATACAAAACTTGGAATGGCAATATTTTGAAAAATCCCACAGTCATTACAAATACACCCTGTATTTCCTAAGACATTATGCAGAGAGGCATATTGAGATGTATTCAGATCAAGCTTCAGTATAACGTATAAGGACTAAGATTATACCTATTTATATTTTCTCAACATTATTTAAGTATTTCATTTTCAAAATAATCCAACCCAATTCCCAGAGGCAGATAGATATAAAAGGTTAGCCACGAATGGATCTGCAATCTAGGATGGAAGGAGGACGGCCGGCAGGCCGGGCAGCCGGCCAGCATACACATTTTGGTGAGAGTTATGTTGTAAAAATTTAAAAAACGCAAAATTGTTGGTGTAACTTTTGTGAAAGATATTTGCTGAGTATACATCAGTCAACCTATCGACTGTGTCCATCTGGTCATTAACTTCTCGTGGTTACCTGGATTATACTCACCTCATGATTCGTGAGGTCATGAAAGAGGTCAAGGTCAAAACAACAATTTTGGCAATAACTCGTGATAGGTTAATGATAATCCAATGAAACTTACTGAACACAAAACTCTCTGGCCATATTATTGAATGCCTATAAAATATTGAAGCTCCTCGAATAAATTCAGCTGAAAATTCAAGTATGGCTCATCTCACTACAGAACTGATCATCATTGGTCGTTTACAGGCTTGGCAGTCACAAAGTATAGTAGCCAGAGATGTTAATGTGGTTAGAAGCAAAATGAGTCGCCTTTGAAGGCGATTTCAAGAAACTGGCTTAGTGGCAGACCGACTGCACAGTGGAAGACCCAGAATCACAACTGCCGCCGAAGACCGCTTCATAAGCTGCGTCACTTTGGGAATCGATTTGCACCTGCGTCCTCCACAGTCAAGTCAATGCCAGGAGCTTGTCGAATTTCAGATCAAACGGTCAGGAACTGGCTGCACGACGCTGGTCTTTGGGATAGAAGACCCTACAGAGGTCCTGTTATTACGGACCGGCATCGCCAGAACCGACTTCAGTGGGCGAATCGGCATCGTCAATAAAACGTTGGTACAAAGTTGCAATTGAAACTACAATAATGTTGCGATTCGTTTTGTTTGTTTGTTTTTTAAACAGTATATATCTTAAGAGAGGATACGTGACAGAAATTATTATGAAATAAAATAAATGTTAAAGAAAGATTAAATATGAGACAGAAAATAAATGTGAGTTAGAATAACTGGTATATAAATACTGAAAACGTAACATACAATACAAATGAGGATGACATAATATTAGAATAAGTGAGTGACAATTTTAGACAACTACACAATAAGTGTTCGCTGGTGACATTGTCCTCCTGCCTCACATACGACATCAGATGCAAGTTAAATTAACATCAATGCATAGGAGAACACACAATTACAGTTTAAACATTCTTAGGGAAAAGAAAACAAATGATGAGAATAAATGGTAAGCATGGCCAAATGGATTAGAACTCGTTTTCTTAAACATCCGGTGTGCTGATGGCGAGGTAAGGGGTTCAACCCCTACACTGGACTGTTGAACTAAAATGTTGACCTATCATTCTTGACTAGGGGAAGTAAATTACAACTCCCTCTGAAGTCGGAATGGGTTCACCTGATGGCGAGGGACACTGGTAATAAGGAAAGCTAATCCACTCGCAATATTTAGTCCAGTGTTGCTAGAAGTAGTGTGTATGGTCTACGCTTGAGTTCACAGCGAGCGAGCGCGCAAAAACAAATATGTGAAGGAACTGATAACCGGGTTGTTCTCTCTTGGTGAAACATCACTACAAGACACGGAAGGGGAAACCTGTAAAGATATGAAAATAAGAAAGCAAAAGGCAAGATAAGATTTCGTGACATTAGGGACTTTGTGAAAGTCAACAGAAATTAAAATTAGCACCAAACTTAAAATATTTAATTCTAACATATATCGGTTATACAGTATGGGTCAGAATCATTTATAACGAATAAATTCATTCCAAATAAACCACAACCATTCATCAATTGGTGCCTGCACCAACTCGGACTTAAATGGTAAGGCAGATTCACCAATGTGGAGTTCATGGAGAGAACTAAACAAATACCAGTGAAGCAAGAGGATGACACTAGCGCTGGACTGGACACACACTTGGAAAATCTGAGAAAAGTATAATTAGAAAGGCTTTTCTTGGAATCCACAAGGGAAACGAAATGCAGGAAGACCTAAACTCACTTGGAGAAGAGAATTATAGAATTAAATGAATAATATATTGAGAATTTCACTGAAAGCTTTTGGAATTCATCTTGACACCTAGGAGACTGCTGCTAAAACCGTAATTCGTGGCGTACATAAGGGTGCAGTCACTTGTGAAGCAACCAGGACTGCAAGAGCTATGAAGAAAAGGCTGGACAGAAAAACCACTGCAGAAGAACCTCCTCCTGGAACGTCAAGCGCAAAGAACATTTCGAGCCAAAATAGGCCTTATCAGCCATCTTAGAACTCACTACTCCATACTTTCAACCCCACTGGATGAGATGAATGGTCATCATCATTCCTGATGGACAAACAACATATTGAGAATATGGGATGAGCTATGACAGCGAAGTATAGGACGGCTTGAAGTGAGTTGGTAGAGGGTCTATGCTCCAGTGGTTGATACAAGACAGGAGGAGGAGGAGGAGGAGGAAGAGGAGGAGGATAGGAGGAGGAGGAGGAGGAGGAGGAGGAGGAGGAGGAGGAGGAGGAGAAGGAGGAGGAGGAGGACGAGTTGAAGAAGAAATAACAGAAAAGTTATGCCATATAGAAAAAAAATTATTAGCGAAAGAAAGAATAAGTAAAAAAAATATTATGTTACATTGAATATGAAAGAAAGATAGAATAAGTGACAGAATATAGATGTCAGAATATATGTTAGAGAAAGAAAAGATAATAGGAAATTAATTTCAGAATAGGTGTTCGAAAGAGACAAAATATGTGAAAAGAATTGTCACTTCAGAATAGATCTTAGAGAAAGATAGAATACGTGACAGAAAATCTATGTCAGAATAGATATTAAAGAGAGATACACACAATACGTGATAGGATATTGCTATCAGAAAAGATGTTAGAGAAAATTAAAGTGATGTCAGAATATATGTTAGAGAGTGATAGAATAAGTGATAGAAAACTGATGTTAGAATATATGTTAGAGAGAGATAGAATAAGTGATAGAAAATTGATGTCACAAAGAATACATGTTAGAGACAGACAGAATTAGCAACGAAGGTTCGAGGTTCATGTTATAAAATGAAGTCTGGAGCTCAGACTAAGGCGAGAGTGGGATATGTCCTTGTCGTGCAGACAATAACATGAAAGCCAACGGTCTTCTCCATAAGCTTACAAAATAACATTCAACAAGGGTTAGACATTGGAGAAGCCTCATTGATATTCCCTATAGATATATGTGTCAGGCCACGACATAACATGTATGCCAGCCTGGAGAGTCCTAATGTATGTGAATAGGATAAAACTCCCTATTTGACTTAACAGCGTCTTAATTCACCTTAACATTTCTTTCTCTTTCCTTCTCTCTAGCTAACATGGTTGCTGACATTTGTGTGTGTGTGTGTGGAAAATGCCTTTCTCTAATTCTAATAAATGTATACTTCATGAGTTTGCTATCACCAGACCATGCATGTTTTTATTGGGATATGAGTTCTGAAATTTACCTAACACCGAAAAAATGTGTCAAGTGGAAAAATTCAGTTTGACAGGCTGTTAGGTATGAGGTCTGTAATTGTGTGTGTGTGTGTGTGTGTGTGTGTATGTGCACGCGCCTGCGCGCGCTAGCGTGTGTGTGTGTGAGAAAGAGCGAGAGACAGAGAAAGAGAGAGAGAGAGAGAGAGAGAGAGAGAGAGAGATAGAGAGAGAGAGAGAGATAGAGAGAGAGAGAAAACTAACAACATTAGATGGGAGGTCACAATAACTAGGTTTAACCATTCATAGAGGCAAAAATACAGATAATGAGAGAATAAATCAAACAAATGATAACCTAATCTGCCATGGAGAAACCTCACCTCACGAGACAGAATTATACACCTATATAAGTAACAATGTGGACACAGAGGGTGAACAGATAAAGATAACAGAATAAGAATGTGGAAGACTAAAGGGACTTTTATAACACTGGGAGATTTATGGCAATCAAAAGAAATTAAACTTAGCACAATACTTAGAATATTCAATTATAACATTAAACCAGCACTACTGTTTGAGTCGGACAAACGGAGAACAACGAAAATGATTACAAATAAATTACCAACATCCACCAACTGGTGCCTACGTAATATAGAAGGAATCAAATAGCATAACGAAATCACAGATGTGGAGCTTATGGATAGAACTAGACAAATACCAGTGAAATAAAGGTGAAGATAGGTCGCTGGAGCTGGATAGGTCATCATGCATTAAGACAATCCAAAAATAATGTAACTAGAAAAGCCTTAGTCTGGAATACACATGCTAAAAAAAACTGAGAAAGACCTAACAACTGACAGAGAAGAGAAGTGAAACCAAACATAAGCAATATAGGAAGGAAATGACCACAGCTTCATGGGGTAACTCAGACATAAACAATATAGGAAGTAAATGACCACAGCTACATGGGGTAACTCAGACATAAACAATATAGGAAGGAAATTGCCAGAGCTACATGGGGTAACTCAGACATAAACAATATAGGAAGGAAATTGCAAGAGCTACATGGGGTAACTTAGACATAAACAATATAGGAAGTAAATGACCACAGCTTCATGGGGTAACTCAGACATAAACAATATAGGAAGGAAATTGCCAGAGCTACATGGAGTAACTCAGACATAAACAATATAGGAAGGAAATTGCCAGAGCTACATGGAGTAACTCAGACATAAACAATATAGGAAGGAAATGACCACAGCTACATGGAGTAACTCAGACATAAACAATATAGGAAGGAAATTGCCAGAGCTACATGGGGTAACTCAGACATAAACAATATAGGAAGGAAATTGCCAGAGCTACATGGGGTAACTCAGACATAAACAATATAGGAAGTAAATGACCACAGCTACATGGGGTAACTCAGACATAAACAATATAGGAAGGAAATTGCCAGAGCTACATGGGGTAACTAAAGATATGAGTTTTGGAGTGTGTTGGTTGAGGGCCTACGCACCAATGGGGCTTATAGTGCAAAAGAAGCATAGAGTGCAGAAGAAACATTTAGCGCTCAAGACGCATTCAACAAAGACAGGATTCAGATAAGTAACCTATGTATTTTCATGTAGTGTTCCTCGATTAGTTTTGTGTCTGTTTGTGTTATTTTTGTTCTGTTCTGACGAAGGCTTTGGCCGCAACGTCCATTTTGTTTCTTGTAATCGTGTTCTAGTAAAGCTCATAATCTACTTATCGCTTTGTTTTTTGGTGATTCATTCAAAAGAAGAAAGAAGAAGATGAAGTCTGGAGCTCAGACAACAGCCAGAGCGGAAACTGTCCTTGTCGTTAAAACAATAATATGATAGCCAACACTCTTCTCTAGAAGCTTCAAAATAATATTCAACGAGGGGTAGAAATTTGAGAAGCTTCATTGATATTCCCTATAGATATATGCGTCAGGTCATGACACAACATGTATGGCAACCTGCAGAGTCCCAATGTATCTGAATAGGATAAAACTCCCTATTTAACTTAGCAATGCCTTAATGCACATTAACGTTTCTTTCGCTTTTCTTCCTCCCTAGCCCACGTGGTTGCAGACATGTTTTTTGTTCTTTTATTTTCTTTATTTTTGCGGAAAATGTCTTTCTCTAATTCTAATAAATTTATACTTCAGGGGTTTGCTGTCGCCAGACAATGAATGATTTAATGGCAGATGGGTTCTGAAACTCTCCTAACGTGGAAAAATGTGTCTAGTGGAAACATTATGTTTGACAAGTTGTTGGGTATGTGGTCTGTAATTGTGTCTCTGTGTGAGTATATGTGCGTGCGTGCGAGCGCATGCGCATGTATGCGTGTGTGTGTGTCTATAAGAGAGATGTATGTCATCCAGTGGCTGGCTCTCTTGTTCTGTGTAGATCTGATTTCCCCATAACAATCTCTGGACATTTCTCTCTATCATAAGCCAGATGCCCAGCCTCTTTTTATCTTATATATCACATCGTAAATCCATCTACATCGTGGTCTTCCTCTATGATTATATTTTTCCAGACATATATTCGTGTCTGTCTTTCATGGCCAAACTATCTCATTACTATCAACGTTATGTGTCTTAATAAACTAATCTTCTTCACTACTGAGTTCTTGCTGTAGAAATGTATTGTTCTTTGTTTCGCCCAATACATTTTGATTGCTCTCCTGCACCTCTGTTATTCAAATCTGATTTGTAAAATACCTTAAGTTCACATCCGTATGTTGTCACAATGGATATGCACTTCACTTTTGTTGTTTTATCTGTTCCGGTCTGTAAAGATACTTTGACTTTTGTTGTTATATATGTTTCGATCTGTAAAGATTGCTTTGACTTTTGTTGTTCTATCTGTTCCTGTCTCCAATGATTACTTTGACTTTTGTTGTCTATCTGGTCCTGTCTCTAATGATTACTTTGACTTGTGTTTTTCTATCTGTTCCGATTTGTCAAGAGTCAGATTGGTGTAGTTCGTGTAGAGTAATCAATGTTTGTTACTCTTCCAATTACTGTCATCATGTTTTCATCGCCTGTCAGTGGTGACCACAGACATTTAAATCTGTAACATCTTTAAATTTATCTCTACCGATAAATATATCTGTTGACGTGTGTGTTTTATCAGTTGTCTTTTTTGTTGCATTAAGATATAAATGTTATTTGTCACTTTGCTCTCTCTCTCTCTCTCTCTCTCTCTCTCTCTCTCTCTCTCTCTCTCGTTCTCTCACCCTCTCCCGCCGAATGTAAGACGGGCCTGCGTGCCCAATTTGTTACCCTTTGAAAATAAAGTCTGTTCGTTCGTTCGTTCGTTCTCTCTCTCTCTCTCTCTCTCTATATATATATATATATATATATATATATATATATATATATATATATATATATATATATATATATATATATATATATATATATATATACATATATATATATATATATAATCTCAGACCCGACACCGCGAATTTCTGCTAGGGCGGGAATTAAAGAAATGTATTATAATAAAGACAATTAGTCTAAATGTGAACACAATGCGTGTAGGATTCAGACAACTGAACAGAGCTAGTAAAATTGAGTACTTTGGGACGCGGGTTCAACGGCTGGGCTCGTCACTTGTCAAGGTGAGGGAACGATTTACCACCTATTACCCCCTGCTCTCAGGCCTACAGAAAATGAGACTGTGACATCAATGACCTATATTATCTTCTTCGGGACATTTTGTTTAATACAATGACAGTTTTAAAAAAAATAAGTAGTGAAAGAATAATTAACAACGTAAGGTACAACTAATCTTTGAACCAAAGAAAAGTAATAATATACAACTACAAAATAGGGTAAGATAATGTATAACAATCAAACGAATTCCTATAAATAGAATCACATATTTACGCTTAAATTATTGGTAGTGTACGTTTCTTACTTGTAAAGCAAACAGGCAAAAGCAAATACAGTTTCTTATAAATGACCGACTGTACAGTGTACAGAAAATTATTCTTATAGATGACCGGCTCTACAGTTGACAGACAATAACATTATTCTTATAGATGATCGGCTGTACAGTGGAAGGCAGCCTTTTGCAAGATACTGACCAATAAAAAGATGCCATTTGCAACGAAAAAAGAGTGTCAAGGTGCTAAATAGAACCTGTACTTTTATACGGATGTGAAGCGTGGACAATGAGCAGACAAGCTGAAAAACATCTGATGATTGTGGAAATTTGGTTTCTGAGGAGAATGCAAAGAATACCATGGATGGACAGAAAAAACATTGACCAAGTCCTACAAGAAACACATGATAAATCGTAAACAGATTAGAATTTAGAGAAATTAGACGTTGACACAATTTTGTTGTCACGTTATGAGAATAAATAAATTATAGAACGTGGTGACGACTGGCAAGATCGAGGGGACAAGAACACGGGGATGAATCAATTGTGTCTAACAATGTTCCCCTTCAGATTGTAATCCATTGCTCATTCAGATTACCATTCATTTCATCTTCACATTCATATCCATTTCTCTTTGAGATTCTCATCCATTTCACGTCCACATTCTCACTAATTTCCTTTTCACATTTTCATCCATTTCACCTTCATAGTCTCATCCATTTCACCTTCAGGTTCTCATCCATTTCACCTTCACATGCTCATCCATTTCACCTTCACATTCTGCCTTGCTTAAACTTTATAAACAATATCAAGGAAAGAAAGCTAGTTGCAGATATAATGACATATGAAACAACCAATTCATGGATTCGTCAATCTGGATTTAAGCGAAGGTCAGGCAGGGACGGGTGCATGAGAAGACAAATACGACATGTGTGCAACCATTGTGCCACTGAAACTATTCGCATCTACACCTTACATTTGCGTTGCGGGAGACGGACCACACGTGGCTTTTACCCGGAGAGCTATGGTGGTCATTCTCAATTCAATCAATAGGAGGTCATCATGGTCGAATGGATAAGAACACGCGTTCTCAAACATCCTGTTTGCTGATGCTGAGGTAAGGTGTTCAACCCCTAGACCGGACAGTTGGACTATAATGCTGACTTTTTGTCCTTGACTTGGGGACATATATTTCAAGTACCTATGAAGTCGGCGTGGGTTGGCCTGATGATGAAGGACACTGGTAACAATAAAAGCTAATCCAAACGCGAAATTCAGTCCAATGCTACAAGAAGTAGTGTGTATGAACTACGCTTGAGCTCAAAGCGAGCGAGGGCAACAACACAAAATCAGTCAATTAATCGAAGACAGTTTTCTATGACTGATGTTTGCCAAAGCACTGCCACTGTTCTATGTCAGACGTAAAGGTTGCACTAACCTAGACAGTTACAATAACCTATGCAAATATTCTATATGCGAGGATGTTGCAAGCAGACACTGCCGGGTGCAGGGATTCACATGAAATATTCTTCAGGAAGAAGGTAACAACAAGTTTGTGGCTGAGAGATTATACAGACACACGTAAATGTGCAATGCCTAATTGAGGAAAATCACATGATATGAATGGCTGCAGGAGATACGCATAACGGGAACAATCATTATCATAAAGCGCTACAATATTAATAAAGCGTTACAATTGTAAATATGAATGGCAGAGATATACTTCATCACTCATCTGATGGCATATCATGTACATTCAATAATGTGTTAGTTTGAAGCCTTGCTGGTAGATTGTTCCGCGACTTCTGTATTGAACGTTATCGATGGACAGTCTCAGATCTTTCATGTTTGATTATTGAGGGGTCCACATATTTGTTCTAATTTCCTTGGACACTTGGTCGTGACAGACACGCCACAGAGAGGAATCGATAGATTTACTATCCTCGCCCTCCGGATCTACGAATCCTACAAGAAAGCAAATCAACAAATTACTTTCAGGTTGGACGCTTAAAGACTGAATTCAAGAGTAGGAAATCTATCTAAACGTGACTATGTTGGTATTGTTCGTTGTGACCGCCTGTATGGGCTAGCTAGCTAGCATATTTTATGTTTATGTTCTCCTGTTTTCAGCTATAAAGTTTGAGGCCTGAGGAAAAGGACGGGAATTCAGTTGAATGATAGCTAACATTAGTTAATATCGCTGCAACTAAACGTACGAGAAGTGTCACATATACACTTATATAGAATAGTCCAGAGCTTCCATTTCGGCCAGGAAAGGATGATCGCAGACAATGAAGTCATCTCTTACTTGGGTGTCTGTACTAAATGACTCACGAGGCTTTTATCGATTATTACCACACAGGCAATATACTGAAGCACATTACAAACACATCTTTATAATCAAGGAACACAGTGTGAAATGTAAATATAAGTGTTTACAAGTTTACATATTTGGATTTTGTTATTCATTTTCCCATTAATCCATGCTGGTCATTAATTTGTACATTTGATTTTTATGAATTTCATTGCATTATGTGCAGGCAAGGTTAGCCGTCACACCCAGCATTGTTTGGCTGTTTGTGATTTTTTGGCAAGTTTACGTTCAGTAGTTTGCCATTGCTTTATGAATGACCGGCACTTATACCTTTGTATGGAAATCAATGCAAGACGACATGTTTCTAAATCGCCAGCAGCTGTGTTTCGAACGCGGTATGCAGGATTGCAAATTGCATTCGTAACAGAGCAGGCAAGGTAGAAAACCAAATAATTCAACCAATTAACATTTGCACACCATCCTCAGTATCTGGTACATCCACCATGTGCTTGCAAACAAGCTTGGCAGCGGCTCCGCAAGTAACGCGCAAGTATCTGAAGGAAATTCCAGGGAATCAAGTCCCATCCACGTGTAAGAGCAGCTTCGAGCTGTTTCAGATTAGCTTCAGATCCTTGCCTGTGGACTCTGCGTCCAAGTTTGTCCCACAGATGTTCTATACGGGACATGTCTGGTGATAGGGCAGGACAATCAATCATCACAATGTTCTGCTGCTATAGATATTTCTGCACACGCGCGTTATCATGTTAGAGAAGCTGCAATTCTGGAATATTTGTGAACGCAGAAACAAAACCAATGCATCCAAAAACCTCATCTCGATATGTCACAGCATTAATATTTCCACGGAAGACGTGAAGAGACAAGCGATGGTGAAGACTGAATCCTGCCCACATGTGAATACTGCCACTTTTAATTTGATTGTGCTGACGAACACAGCAATCTGCAAAGCGCTCTGCACACCGTCGCCAAATCCGCATACGTCTATCCGCAAAGGATAGGAAGAATCTGCTTTCATCTGTGAATTCCACTGTAGTCTAGTCTATCTGACATGTTGCTCTGTCCATTGCAGGCGCTACTGACGATGTCTGTGATTCAAGTTTTGTCCAACATATTGTCGTCTTGATGTATCTCTGAATCGTCCTATGACTGTCATTCGAGAGATTTGCACACGTCTACCCATTATTGCTATTGCTATCTGACTTGCCGGGAGGAAACGATTCCATACGTGACTCAGAACAATATGGTGATCTTGTCCAGGGGTAGTAACTCGTGGTAGGCCACTCCGAAGTCTATCCCAGGCACTACCAGTGGTTCCGTAACGTTCATTGAAACGTACAATGGTGTTGTGGTGGCATTTCATCCTTCTGGCAATGGCCCACGAGCTCATTACGGTCTTCAACATACCAATGGCCCGCTGGCAGTCGTTTTCAGATAGTCGTGGCATTTCAAGCACATGTACTGGGCGTTTTGTCTCAACGGTCCTTTTATACAGAGTATAATGCCACAACGCGTCCACATTTTCAGGGTCATCTTCTTCTTCTTCTTCAGCGTTCCGAGCCATTGAGGTTCTTTGCTGCAGATACAACCCTTCTCCATTCGTCTCTCTGGTTGACCTTCTCTTCCCAGTCGTTGCTTCCTAGTGCTTGTAGGTCTGCATATATATTATCTCTCCACCGTCGTCTTGGTCTACCTCGGGGTCTACTGTAATTTATTTCCTGAGTGTAAGCGAGTTTTGCTTCCCTATTATCTTCCATTCTTTCTATATTCCCCAGCCATTATAGTCTATTAGCCTTCATGATACCAGTGATTAGCGGGGACTTAAACAGATCATAAATGTCTTTGTTACTTCTTCTTTTCCACTCTCCACTTTGTGTATCCCTAATGGGTCCAAAGATGCGTCTTAAAACTTTGTTCTCAAAGGTTTGTAGCAAGGCTTCGTCTCCTTTCGTTGTACTCCAGGTTTCAGAGCGATACAGCACAACTGGTCTGATCAGTGTTTTGTATATTGTGATCTTGGTGTTATGAGATAGCGCCTTTGATTTTAGTAGATGTTGTAGTGCATTGTATATCTTATTTCCAGAATTGATTCTAGTTTGTATTTCTTCCCTTATGATGTTGGAGCAGTTGAAGATTGTACCCAGGTATTTGTATGTTTCCGTTCTTTTAATGGTCATATTATCTATTTGTATGTGGCCAGAGTTTTTAGCCATTCCTTCTCTTGAAATTACCATATATTCTGTCTTATCTTGGTTGATAACCAGCCCCATCTGTTGGGCTTTTTCCTTTAAGTGAGTCAATATTTCCAATGTCTTTTGTTCATTTTCCCCTATAATATCTATATTATGTGCATAACCAAGCAGCTTGGATGTTCCTCCAATATCACATTCCTCATTTACACTCCTTACAACTTTCTCTAGAGCCAGATTGAAGAGTAGCGGCGATAGTGCATCACCTCGTTTCAAGCCAGATGTTATTTGGAAAGGGTCTGATTTCCTGCCTTTATATGTTACTATATTATAAGTATCTTCCATGCATAGTCTGGTCATGTTGATTAACTTCCTTGGTATTCCAAATTCCCGCATAGCATTCCATAGACTATTCCTATGGACACTATCATAAGCCTTTTTAAAATCCACAAAAATTTTATGGAGATCTCTTTTATATTCCCAATTTTTCTCGGCTATTTGTCGTAAGATAAATATCTGATCTATTGTTGATCTGTTTTGTCTAAAACCCGCCTGGTAGTCACCTAATATGCATTCTTAATATGGTTTTAGTCTATTTAGTAATACTGCGGATAGTATCTTATAGCTTATAGACAGTAGTGATATTCCTCTATAATGTTCACACTGGAAATTGTCTCCTTTCTTAAAGATAGGTATCAATAATGACTCTTTCCAGTCATGGGGTAATTCTTCAGTCCTCCAGATTTTTATTATTAGTTCGTATAACTTTAGATGTAATGCATAGCCACCCGCCTCATAGCTGTTGGAAATCATGTTGCACGTGAAACTTTCAATGTTGTCATGTAGTCTGTACACAAACCGTGGTTTGAATCATGCACTTTCCATTCCAGCAGTTATTTACTCTCTACCTCATGACAAACACGGGGAAAGTCCATTCCCACACTTGTTTCCACCTTCTCGGCATCAGTATATAAATATAATAGTGGTGCTTTATTAATATACTTAGGCACATTACAGATGTCACTAGTCAGAGATCAAGCAGACATTCGACTAATCGTTGCAGACAGCTAGGCTAGGGATAGACATTCATTAACGTTAGCAGACATGGAGTAAACCTGCAACCTAATTACCCAAGTCCATGAGATGTTACAACTACAGGCGTGAAATATTTCACGGACAGCTTCACTGAAAAAAGCACGATTGCAGGTTATTGATTTTCACTTAATGCACATGATTAGTTTCTTGCGGTTGAATTGAGATGCCAAGAACCAATATCACAGCACTGGAAATATTCCGATACGCACTCTGTCCCCACCTTCAACAATCAGCGAAGAGTTTGAATTCAAAGCTTGTGAATGAGCATGGTAATGTTACAAGTTACCAGTGTAATTCGTGTCGCGGCTGTGAATTAGATGCGGCGGTAATACAGGGTACCATGATATGGAGGAGTCTTGATTGGAAGAAAGTTGTCCGGCGCGATATTGACCACATAATCCCTCGAGCTCCGACGGGTCCATACATATATGGGTATAGCATGATATGCCCATTGTGACTAGGCGTGTACAAGAGACCCTGTGTTTTATTGACTTTACCTGCGTACAATAAACAGGTCTCTGTAGCAACGAGAAAAAGAGGTGAAGTGCTACAGAGAACCTGTACTTTTGTAAGGATGTGAAAAATGGGAAATGAACAGATAGGCTGAAAAGCATTTTATGGCTGTGGAAATGTGGTTTCTGAGGAAAACGCAAAGAATACCATGGACAGACACAAATACCAAGGCCTACAATTAACAAATCAAAACCATAAACTGATTAGGGAAATTGGACGTAGACAATCAAGATTTCTTGGGCACGTTATGAGAATAAATAAACTAGAGAACTTGGTGACAGCTGGCTAGATTTATGGGAAAATAACTAGGGGAAGGCAGAGAAGTAATTATCTGAATGGCTTGGCCACATGGTATGGTCAAGACAAGAACACAGAGCTTATCCACGAATATGGTGATCGTGTTAGATGGTGAAAAATAATCTCCCACGCACATCGGCATTGCACATGATGATGATAACCTGAACACGACCCAAGTAACTGTATATCCGCCCGGTTTAACAATGCCCTCTTTGGACGTTGGAATTCTCAACCGGTTGTCCCATTAATTCGCTCGATTTGATGTTTCATTATCTCTGCTTGCAATAGTTTTCCATTATTTCTTTAGTAATTGCTATTTTGCATTGCTCTTTCCTTCAATATTTCTGCCATTCTAATTAGCATAGTATAGACTAAGCGAAAGATACATTTCAGAAAATGAAAAGTGTCAAATGCCATAAATAACTGTCAATGGCAGAAAGTTAAATAAAAAAGGTAGTTGCTCATCCTTTACAGGACGTTGCAGTCAACACCAGCGTGTTTTGCTGTTGTGATCTCTCGGCAAGTTTCCGACCTGAACGACCGGCACCCATACCATTTCGTAAACAACCAACTCAAAGCGGTCTGCTGCGAAATCGCGCGAAGATGTGTTTCGAACGCGGGTATACGGGATCACGAACTACGTACGTAACTCCTTCGCCACGGAGCCAGCTTTGGCAGAAAGAGAGATTGAAATATTAAACTGTACCTGGGGGTCAGCATAGATGAATGGATAAAGGTGCTCGTTCGTAAACATCCGGTGTGCTGATGTTGAGGTAGCGGTCAGTTGGGCTAAAATGTTGACTTGTCGTTCTTGACTTGGGGACGTAAATTACAAGTACCTCAGAAATCGGAATGAGTTCGCTTAATGGCGAGAGACACAGGTAACAGGGAAAGCCAATCCACGTGCAAAAATCCGTCCAGTGCATTAGAAGTGGTAGCATGTGTATGGACTACGCTTGACTTCAAAGCGAGTGAGCGTACAACAGCAACAACAACTGTACCTGGTCTGCTGTATTGGTTGCATATCCTTTACAGTACGCAGCAGTCAACTCCAGCATGTTTGGCTGCTTGTGATTCTTGGGTAAGTTTTACGTTCAGTACTTTGCCATTGCTTTCTGAACGACCTGAGCGGCATTCATACCATTGTATGAAACCCAACGCAAACCGGTCTTCTGCCAAATCGCCCACATCTGTGTTTCTAAAGCGGTATGAGGGATTACGAATTGTATTCGTAACTCCTTCGTCACAGAACGGCAGTGAATTACAGTACCTTGTTGCACCTGGTCACCGAGTTTGCAAATAAGCGAGTCAGCCACGGCGTTATCATGGGTGCCATTAGCAGGATACACAAAGACAGGCATCCGTTGACACGCCTTGGGGCCTACTAAGTACATGGTGCTAGCCCCATATTTTTAAGACCAATCAGCATTCGGCCGTTCTCCCTGGCCAAGGTGTTAGCAGCTTTCTCCGTAACCCTAAATACTCTCTTGGTTGACGTGAGCGCACGAGAATTGGAAGCGGTTCGAGTAGGGCCAGTGACTTATGAAAGTATGGAACCGGTCGCTCAGAAAGTCGTGGCGTGCTGATGAGCGTAATCTAGCCTAGGAATCAACATACAGCTGAAAGATGCTGATGTTCACCGCAATATCCTGAAACAGGATGGAAAACGCGAAGAAAAAAAAATCATCATTGAAGGGGTGATGTGGTCTATGTTGGGCACAATTCGCTGCATCTCGGCAGGTGTAAAGAAGATGCCAGGCATGAAATCGTGCAATATTTTATTGGTGGCGTCTGTATTTACATTCATTAAGGAAATACATTGTTTTGAATATCAAGCCGGCCGTTGGTACTTGTCTATACATATCATTTTACCCATTTTAGGCTGAGTCGAAGGAAACACCTGCGAGCCAATATCCCGGGCTTTCTTGTGAGTAGTGTGCTTGTTATTTATTCATGTATCGTTTACTTACAGTCTCATTATTTCAATGTAAATTCTATTTACTTCATGTTTATTGTTGTTCATTGGCGTTTCTTTGTTTGTTCAAAGAAGGAAGGTGATATTGTGCCTGTGTTTATCGATATTGAAGAATAAATAACATACTCATTGTCGCACTTCCTATTGGATTGCCAGATCGTCATGATAGTCTTTCAAGAATAACCTCCCAACAGACTGTTGGATGCAAGCAAAGACTCCCCTCTCTGTCTCTGTCTCTCTCTGTCTCTCTCTGTCTCTCTCCCTCTCTCTCTCTCTCTCTCTCTCTCTCTCTGTTTGTGGGTGGAGTTTCGTGTGGGAGAGGAGATGTGTGAGAGGTGGGGGAGGTGAGGGATGTGCAAGTGATTGAAGGATGTATGCGAGGATGGGGGATGTGTGTTTGGCTGAGTGGTTGAGGTGTGTGTGGGTGGGAGGGTAGATGAGAGATGCATGTGTTGATGGGCACGTGGGTGTTAGTGGTTGATGGATGAGTACGTGAGTCGGTGGATGTGTGTGAGAGATGAGTGTATGGGTGGGGGAGGTGTGAGGTTGTGAGAAGATGTGTGTGAGCAGCGGTTGTGTGTAGGTGGGGTATATGTGGGTGGCGGGGTGTGTGTGGGTGGGAGGTGTGTGTTTTTAGGTGTTTATGGGTGGGGGATATGTGTGGGCAGGTGGGGAGATGTGTTTATGGGTGGGGATGTGTGTATAGGTGGGGATGTGTAGTTGAGAGGTGGCGAATATTGGGTGGGTGAGTGGGTGTAGGTTGGCTGATGTGTGTATGGGTGGGTGGGGAAAATTGTGAGAGTGTGGGATATGTGTGTGGATAGGTGCGGGATGTGTGGGTTGGCGGGGGTATGTGTGTGTGTGGTTTCTTCTTCTTCTTCTTCTTCTTCTTCTTCTTCTTCTTCTTCTTCTTCTTCTTCTTCTTCTTCTTCTTCTTCTTCTTCTCCTCCTCCTCCTCTTCCTTCTTCTTCTTCTTCTTCTTCTTCTTCTTCTTCTTCTTCTTCTTCTTCTTCTTCTTCTTCTTCTTCTTCTTCTTCTTCTTCTTCTTCTTCTTCTTCTTTTTCTTCTTCTTCTTCTTGGTGTGTGAGGATGTGTGTGTAGGTAGGGAAATGTGTGTGGGTGGGGAAATGTGTGTGGGTGGGGGATCAGTAGGTGGGTGGCGACATGTATGTTAGCCTGGGTCTGTGTGAGTGCGTGGAGGTATGTGTGGGTGGGTGGGGGGAGGTTTGGTGGTTAGGGGATGTGTTGGTGGCTTCGGGATATAAGGGTGGATGGGGGATGTGTCTCACAACATTGCAATATGCACTGTTTATGTTTACAACTTTCATTTGACAATGTTTTTTTTTTTTTCTAATGTGAATGTATCATGCGTAATATGCATTGTTTATGCTTACAAAATCCATTTGACAATGTTTTTTCTCCTTGTCGTAAGTTATCCTTTCTTACTTTAGTGTGGTCCCTGGAGTGAGGGGAATCAACACCCACATTTTTATTAACCCAATATTATTGTCCTAGAGAAACCACTAGACTCCGTCCACAAAACTCCGTCGGTCTGCAGACACCTCTTTCTTACTCTCACTCACCCCTGGATCATGCCCCCTCTCACTCCTCCCCAACACAACATACTCAACAACTCTATCTTTAACAAAAAAAATACAAAATAATTTATTAAAGCAAAGAGTATGTGTGTGAGAAGCGTGTGTGTGTACTGTGTAGAATGTGTGTCGAATATTCTAGTGTGTATGTAGATTCAGAGCAGCAGATCAGGAGCCCAAGTCAGGTGGTCATCACAGCAAGGGTACACCACAGCACGATAGCCTAATACATGAACACCTCACCGATTGATGCGCCTCTTCTTCCAGACGTTGACTTTCTCCGAGATCCACTGGGTCGACTTGATGCATGATCCACCAAAATTATTTATTGTTTAATCTCAATCATGGATCTGTCACTCACTATAAAGACTAAGGTCCCTATAACTCAAATAAGTACGGATCGCTGTACTGTAAAAGCTAGGTTTCACTGTGACAGATCTCACATTTGTTCTAATCCATGTTCATAGATTGTCACACACAAACTGGTCTAAAGTACTTCTTCACTGTACTAAATTATTCCACGAGAACTTCATGTCCAAATGTCTTTCTCTAGACTCTATTGTTCAGTGGTATGTGGTGAAGAAACGAGTATCACCCGACCTGGGTGAATCCCTATTGTAAAAGAATCGTTTATAATGTTTCTCTCACTTGAGCCCGGTTCGTATGAACCCTCTGGATTCTAGGCCTAGCATAGGTATTTATTTATATATATTTAGAGATGTGTGTGTGTGTGTGTGTGTGTGTGTATGAGTGCATGGGTGGTGAGATGTGTAGTTAAGGGATGTGTGATTGGGGATTGGAGATCGGGGGAGGGGGTGGTTGGCTAGTGGGTGGGTGGAGGATGTGTGGGAGGGTGAGTGTGTGTAGGTTGGGGGTGAGAGGGGATGTGTGGTGTGTGTGTGTGTGTGTGTGGGTGCGGGATGTGTGGGTGTGGAAGATTGTGTGGGTGGGTAATATGTGTGTAAGTGGAGGATATGTGGGTGTGTGCGGGTTTTGTGTGTGGGTAAGTGCAGGATATGTGAGTTGGCGGGAATATGTGAGTGTGGGTGATGGATATGTGGTTGGGGGATGTGTGTTTGACTGAGTGGTTGGGGGTGTGTGGGTGGGTGGTGGAGAATATGTGGGTGGGTGAGTGTTGGTAGGATATGGGATGGTTGGAGGATGTATGCATGTGGGTGGGAAGATTTGTGAAGGTGGGGGATGTGTGGGTGGGTATGGATGGGTGGTGGCATGCATGTGTGCCTGGGTTTGTGTGTGGGTGGGTGGGGGATGTGTGCGCAGGGATGTGTGGTGGGTGGGAGATGTGTGTGTGTGGGTGGGAGATGTGTGTGTGTGGGTGGGGAGATGGTGTATGTGGGTGTGTGTGGGATTTGTGGGTTGGGTGATAGGTGGATGGATGGGGTCATATATGTGCCTGTGGGTATGTGTGTGGTTGGGTCGTGGATGTGTGTGTGTGGGGGGGGGACACGCGGATGGATAGGGGATGGGTGGGTGGGGGATTTGTCTCCTAACATGGTAACATGCATTGTTTATGCTTTCAACATTCATTTGACAATGTTTTTTTCCTATGTGAATGCACTATGCACTGATGAACGAAAGATGATTGATTGGAAGGGCCGAATGTAAGGTGTGCCCAATTTGTTACCCTTTTAAAATAAAGTTCGTTCGTTCCTTCATTCATTCGTTCGTTCGTTCGTTCTCTCTCTCTCTCTCTCTCTCTCTCTCTCTCTCTCTCTCTCTCTCTCTCTCTCTCTCTCTGTCTCCCTCTCCTTCTCTCTCGCCCATAGTATTCTTAACAATGTTTTTCTGTGTTCTCTTCTCACTTTCTTTCTTTTGACTTTTCTCTATCCTCTTCGCCAGATTTCTAGATTTTTTAAAACTCTCTCTCTCTCTCTCTCTCTCTCTCTCTCTCTCTCTCTCTCTCTCTCTCTCTCTCTCTCTCTCTCTCTGTCTCTCTTGTTTCCATGTCTGTTTAATTCTCGAATTCTCTCTTAACTACTGTGTTTTCTGTATTTCTCTCTCTCTCTCTCTCTCTCTCTCTCTCTCTCTCTCTCTCTCTCTCTCTCTCTCTCACTCACTCACTCACTCACCGTCTATTGTCCGTTCTCTCTCTTCTCCGCGACTGTTTTTCAGCTCCAGGCAAAATGAAGGGCACTAGAGAATAGATCAATAAGGACAACAGAAAAACCACCTCCAGGATAACATTAATCGAGGTTACGCCTACGCGGCTAAGAGATTTAAATTTCCAGTCGATGGAGGACACCAGAGGATGAAATGAAAGTAATAGTTTCGCTATGAGGAAGGGAGGGAGGGAGGGTGTGTTAGTGCGTAATGACAGGTAGTTTCTCTGAATGCAAGCCGTTGGGAAATATGTTTGGTCTGAAAGTAATAGTATGTTGATGGTTAAAACTTGTGGATAGCTCGAGAGATGAACATGAGAATGAATCAATGAATCAATCAATCATTGTGTGAACAACCGAACGAATTAACGAATGAATCAATGAATGAATCAGTCAATTTTGGAACAAACGAATGTATGAACGAGAGGATGAAACTCAGTATGAGTTGATTGGTGGATGAAACTTGTGGCCAGCTCGATAGATAAACGAGAGAATGAATCAATGAATTAATCAATCAATGTATGAACAACCGAACGAATGAACGAATGGATGAATCAATCAATCAATCAATGTGTAAACGATGAATAATGAGTGAGTGAGTGAGTGAGTGAGTGAGTGAGTGAGTGAGTGGGAGGGTGGATGGGTGAGTGAGTGAGTGAGTGAGTGAGTGAGTTAGTGAGTGAGTGAGTGGGTGGGTGGGAGGGTGGATGGGTGAGTGAGTGAGTGAGTGGGTAGGTGTGTGGGTGGGTGAGTGAGTGAGTGCGTGCGTGCGTGCGTGCGTGAGTGATGAGTGAGTGAGTGAGCGAGTGAGTGAGTGAGTGAGTGAGTGAGTGAGTGAGTGAGTGAGTGAGTGAGTGAGTGAGTGAGTGAGTGAGTGAGAGAATAAATGGATATGTGAATGGGCCGATCGATAAATGGACACGAGTATGGATGTATGGAAAGCATAAGTAAAAGAATTAAATAAACGAATGCATAATTAACTGACGAAATGGCTGCTCGATAAACGGTGGCGAAACGAATGGATGATTCAGTTAACTGGTAAAATCTTAAGTTATATATTTTTTGCATATTCTATTTACAGCACATTGCATTCAACACCAGCATTTTTCAGCTGCTGTTGATGTCTTGGCAAGTTTACGTTCAGTAGTTTGCAATTGCTTTCTGAACGACCAGCTCACATACCTTTCCGTAAGAAACCAACACGACGCGATTCGCTGCCGAATCTCGTGCAGTTGTGTTTCGTACGTGGGTATACGGGATTACGAAAAGTTATGTTAGATAATGGATGAGAAAAAAGCGCAGCTTAGATTTATGAATGTTTCTACACAAATTTTGTAATTTGTAATCATAATGTTGGGCGGGGGTATACGTACTCATATAGTAGTATAATTTACCCTCAATCAGCAGGTTGGGATGGATAATTTTCCAATAGCAAATTGTACCAGGGATTATTTTTAGCAAACAAAGCAGTGATGAAGGGAGAATGGCAACTCATCTCGTGTAGGATGTTGTTGTCGGTCCCATTGCTGTTGAACTGTCTAGTAATGGCAGCTGAATGCAATCCTTATGGCGTTGCATACCATCTGGTTTCTTCCGGGAAACTATAAAACTACAGAATTAAGACAGGGATGTGTGCTCTCTCGTCTGCTGTTTAATATCTGCATGGATAGAATATCCATAGAAGCAAGGCTTGACAGAACAGATTCAGACAATTTTGACCTCTTTACTTCAGATGAAATAACAGATTAACCCGCGAAATATTAACTTATATTTGCAGACGATCAGAGATTGTTTTATAAGGACGAGCGCAGATTGCAAAAATCATATTAATAAGCTGAGTTTAACTTGCAGCAGATACAGTATAAATATAAATACAGCGAAAACTGAAGTTATGCAAGTTAGCAGATCTCCTTGTCCACTAAGTGTACTGATAAATAGCAAATCTCTGAAACAAGTTAAAGAATAAAAATATCTTGGAAGTATGATCTCAGAAGATGGCGTAATAGACAGAGAAATAGAAATTAGATGTCATAAAGCTAGTGCGCTTATATATCAACTACCAATCAATCATGTGCCATGCCGGAAAGCGTGGGCGGTCATGATTCGCCATTTCACTCGATCACCAGAGTCGTGGATCAGCTCAGTGTTCCTGTCTCGTCCATGCCATGTGGCCAAGCCATCCAGGTATTTTCCTCTCGGTCTTCCTCTTGGTCTGTTCCCTTCTATCTTGCCAGCTGTTACTAAGTTCTCCAGTCCATTTCTTCTCATAACATGTCCAAAAAATTTTGACTGTCTACGTCTAATTTCTCTAATCAATCTACGATTTTCATTTGTCTCTTGTAGTACTTGGTCATTGGTTTTTCTATCTGTCCATGGTATTCTTTGCATTTTCCTCAGAAACCACATTTCTGCAGCCATCAGATGTTTTTCAGCTTGACTGCACATTGTCCAAGTTTCACATCCATACAAAAGAACACGCTCTATGTAGACCCTCAACACTCTTTTTCTCGTTTCAATTGACATCATTTTATTGGTCAGAATGTTTTTCATCTTGCTAAAGGCTACTTTCGCAATGGCGATTCTTGTTCTAATCTCTTCAAGGCATCTGCCATCAGATGTTATGACTGTTCCGAGATAATTGAACCGATTCACTTGTTGAAGAATATTCCCATTTACTTGTATATTACATTGTGGTGCTTCGTGCTTCCTAGTGACGACCATAACCTGTGTCTTCCTACAATTTAATTCCAACCCCAGCTGCTCACTGTGTACAACCACAGCGTCTACTAATTGTTGCAGATCCTGTGCATTGTCTGCAATCAATACTGTATCATCTGCATATCTAATGTTATTTATGTTTCGTCCTCCAATGCTGATTCCATTTAGGTCTTCTACATTTCTGAAAATATGTTTCACTGTATAGGGAAAAAAGATCTGGAGACATTACACATCCCTGCCTAACACCTCTCTTAATAGGTTGATATTGTCCTACTTCATTATCAATCCTTATGGCAGCTTGTTGTTTCCAATATATGTTTTTTATAAGTCTAATGTCTTTCCCATCAATTTGTAGATCTGCAAGCATATCCACAATGTTGACATGTCTAACTCTATCAAAAGCCTTTGTGTAGTCAATAAAGCAAAGATGTATATCCTTGTTTACTTCTAAAGCACGTTCAATAACTGTTCGCAGCATATACACAGCATTTACTGTACCCTTTCCTTCTACAAACCCACATTGTTCTTCCCCTATTTCAGGTTGTATTTTCTTCCTCACTCTTTGCATGATAATTCGTAACAAAATCTTTGTGATGTGACTCATTATACTAATTGTTCTATGTTGATCACATTCTAAAGTTCCTGATTTCTTCGGGATAGCAATAAATACAGAATTACATAATTCAGAAGGTATATTTCCAGTATCATATAATGTGTTCAGCAGTCTAGTGACTTGCTCTAGTCCAAATTCTTCTAAAGCTTTAATCATTTCTGTTGTGATGTTATCTGCACCTGGGGCCTTGCCAGCTTTCATATGCTTAAGAACATTTTGAACCTCCATCTGTAAAATTTCTGGTCCTTCATTATTAAATCTAATAGCATACTGTTCCTCTCTGTTATCATTATACAGGTCTTTCACATCAACTACCACCCATACTGAAAAATCCAAATATATTGATGTCCGCAAAACAACAGATAATATATAGCGTATTCAATCTAATCGTATGCTATAGATGTCAAACTTGGACATTATCCAAATCACACCAATGGAAAGTCAACACTTGTGAGATGAGATGCTTGAGGAGAGCTGCCAACGTAACTATCTGAGACCGAATAAGAAATGGTGCTATCAAACAGACAGTGGAATCAAAATCCCGTGCCACATATATTTAAAGACAGAAGATTAAATGGTTTAGACATCTCGTTAGAATGCAACACCACTTACTACCAACACTGGCCCTACATCAAATAAGACCTGCTACGAGAGCAAGATGATGCCCGACAAGAAAATATGTTTGACAACATCAGAGACATTGTGCAATCACACGGAATGACACGATTCAGTACCATTCATCAGGCGCTGGAGCACAAATCATTCCTCTCCAATACGCTTGACGGCAAAATTGGAAGATGATGATGATATAATGAAATAGATAATTGTTGATGACGGCTGGGGCAGATTGTTTCTGGCGTTTGGAGGTACGAGACACAAGAAGGGAAGAAGGTTGACGTTGTAACAAGTTAAGAATAATGTCTGTACAAGGGGGTTCGTGGGATGCAACGGCTACTGAATATAGCATGTTCTGTTTTAAACTTGGAAATTAGTTTAGTTTTGTAGACAGTCAAGATTGTTTTAGCAGGTTATAAGAAGAAATAAACTGGAGAAATAATTACAACTGGCAAGATCGAGGGGGAAAAAACAAGGGGAAAGCAGAGAAACTTGGCCTCATGGCATAACTGAGACAAAAACATAGGGGTGATCCACGACTCTGGTGATCGTGTGAGATGGCGAAACAAGACAGATCACGCTTTTTGGCATGACACATAAGGATGATGATTGTCCCCCCCCCCCCCCCCAGATTTCATGGAAGACATAACTATTAGACAAAATACAAAGATCTGCTTACTGAATCCGTTCTTTGTGTGTGTGCGAATGCTGGACAGTGAGCAAATTAAATGGAAACAAACTTGAAGGCCACAGAGATGTGGTTTCTGGTACGTATATTTTGAAGACACTGCAAGAGTCACTGACAACATGTGCCTGGAAAAGGCGTCTGAATTTAGAACATCGGTCTCTCTGTGTAAGAAGGAAACAGTGATCATATATGGTATACATACAATGATCATATATATATATATATATATATATATATATATATATATATATATATATATATATATATATATATATATATATATAGTGGTCATAATGAGAAAAGAGGCATTAGGAAACATCGTGACAAATGGAAAAATCAGCGATCGAATAGGTAGGGGCAGACCGATAGAAGCAATGTTGGACGGATTAAGATGATGGCATAGAGGAATAACATCAAAGAATTCATACAGGGCAAAAAGGATCAAGATCTGTGGAAATGCATAACACACTCGCAAGCTGGAAAGACACATTATGTTGTGACATGTTGTTTTATCGTAGCACATTGGGCATTCCCATGCGTGTTAGCTAAATCCGTTGATGTTGTCATTCGCTTACGGCGGGGCAATTTCAATAATGAATGAATTACCAAAATACGATAAGTAGATTGTGAGCTTTACTAGAACACGATTACAAGAAACAAAATGAACGTTGCGGCCAAAGCCTTCGTCAGCACAGAACAAAACAACACATACACCAAACTAATAAAATAATCACTACATAGAAAATGCAGAGGTTACTTAGTTGAATCCTGTCTTTGTATGTGTCTAAAGCGCTAGCCGTTTCATGAGTGTGGAGACGGCCGGATGTGAGGATTGAAACGGGTCGATGGGTAACAGGGATTGGCTAAGATGCCCGGTGGGCGGGGTTGGTGGGTGGGGGATAACACCCACATGGGCGAACGGTGAAGGGCGAATTATCAGTGAACTAAAGCCGGCTCTGTGGCGAATGTTTTAGTTCGCCATTCCGCATACTCAGTTGGCTGGCGTTTGGAATGCAGTACGCCCTGTTTTGGTTAGCATGAGTAACGGTCGCTCAGAAAGCAATGACAACAACCGAACGCAAACATGCCATAAAAAATCACTAACGGCAAAAGTAATGCTAGGGATGATGGCAGCGCTCTGTAAAAGATACGCTATCACGTTATTCTAGTGGGCTATACAGCCGCGGAAAAAAAAAGAGAGAGAGAGAGAGAGAGAGAGAGAGAGAGAGAGAGAGAGAGAGAGAGAGAGAGAGAGAGAGAGAGAGAGAGAGAGAGAGAGAAAGGGAGGGGGGAGTTGGAAGTTAAATGAATCTATGTTGGACATTAAGGCCGTGAGGGGAGAGTGTCCCAACTGGAAGATGGGGCGGTTTTCCAACGTCTTGCGATCACGTTCGTGAGATGCGCACGATTTGAGCGCCGTGACCTGTATGTCCGCCACGCCACGGTGGTCAGAACTATTGAAGTGCATGGGCACCGGTTTCTGGGCACCACTTCTGATATCAGATACGTGTTGCCTAAATCTGTCAGCAAGACGTACGCCTATCTCACCGATATACCTCATGTCGCAACGAGTGCAGACGATCGCATAGATAACGTTGCGACTCGTGCATGAGAAACCCTCACGAATGTTGAAAGTGGTCTTGGGGAATACCAGACTTTGGGTTTGAAGTACATATGGGCAGGTATTACAAGGAGTCTCTGTGGCGAAATGGTCAAGCCGTTTGACTCGGGCTCCGAAGGCTGTGTGTTCGATTCCGGGCCGCGTCCTTCGGTTCACGAGTTAAATTTTTCAGAGACTCCTGTGGGTCGTCGCTAGAGCTACGGATTTCGTGCTTGGTGCGACGCTTTCCGCGCTGCGGAAAGAGACCGAGCCATATGGGATAAAACCCGGTGTGATGAAGTCGACCCTGTCGACTTTTAAGCGACTTTTTAGGTATTACAACGCGATCGAAGACAAGCCATCGTACCAAGAAGAGACGTATGAGGGTGGGGTAGACTACTATGGACCAGCACATCCCTGAGGTTGCGATCCCGCCTGTAAGCCACCAGAGGGGCCTCTGAAAAGACATCGCGAGTGATGGGGTCTGCCTGGAGAATAGATAGATGCCTAAGAAGGATATTCTTGGCAGCAATATTGTGGGGATGGTAGGTTAATGAAGGGATCGGCCTGTTGTTTCGTGGTTTAGCCCTGGAGGAGAGAGACTCGGTACGACTGGTAGGCTGACAGCGGTAAAGGGCTGTAGACAAAACTTTATCAGGATAGCCACGAAGGCGGAACAAATCCAACATTTTGTGGGTTTTTTGACGGAAGTCGTTATTATCCTGACAAAGCCGTCGGAGACGTAACAATTGGGAGAAAGGAATAGAGTCCTTACAAGAGAGGGGATGCGAGGAGGTGTAGAGAAGGAATGCGTGGGAGTCAGTAGGTTTATAATAAACCGTCGTACGCAAACAAGCGGAACCTAAAGAGACTGTTAGATCTAGGAAATTCACAGCCGGCGAAGAAATAGTGGAGGTGAGTCTGATGCTAGGATGAAAGTTGGAGAAAAAGGAAATGAAGTCCTGGAGATCTGACAAGGGCATGTCTGAAACACCGAAGCAGTCGTCGATGTATCTCCTGTAGAGCTCCGGGAGCCTATCGGTGTATTGACTCCATACCTGGTGCTCCAGATAGCCAATTTCAAGAGAACTATTTGGGCTCGTTGCTATTTATGTTAATATGTTATGACCTGTTATATGTCACGGCCCTTCTCTTTACACCCAATTTGCAGAAGTCGCTATGTAATTGCTATCACCGCTAACTGAATTCAGACACGGATAGATACAGGTGTTGGTTGTTAATTTACTGTCGTTGCTTATATGGTTGAGCGCACCATGAACCGATAGCGTGTGAATATTTTAATTACTAGAATGACGTCAACTGGAAAGCTTCGAGAGATTTGCTCCACGCTACTGAGCAGACTACGCCTATGCACATATCTGCTTACAGTATTATCTCAATGTAGTAGTTTTAATATGATTATAACCGCTGAGTCGAGTGTATTGGCGAACGGTTATGTTGTTTGACCATCAAAATGATGGTGACCATTCATTTCATCCAGTGGGGTTGAAAGTATGGAGCCGTGGGTTCTAAAATGGCTGATAAGGCCTATTTTGGCTCGAAATGTTCTTTGACAATGTGAGCAAAGAATGCTTGACGTTCCATGAGGAGGATCTCCTGCAGTGGTTTTTCTGTCCAGGTATTCTTTACAGCTCTTGCAGCCCTGGTTGCTTCACAAGTGGCTGCACCCTTGCGTAATGATGTCCGCCACGAATTTCGGTCTTTGGCAGCAGTCTCCCAATTGTCATGGTGAATTCCAAAAGCTTTTAGTGAGATCTTCAGAAAGTCTTTGAAGCTTTTTCTATGGCCGCCTTGTAAGCGGTTACCACCACGCAGCTCGCCGTAAAAAGTTCAAAATTATTATTAATAAAATTATAGTTTTATATGCGCGGCTGGGTGAGGGTTCGATAACTGAGTTCACCGCTGGCTACGAGAGTCAAAGACTCGGCCACCTATTGCCCACTCAAACCTACGAAATGGAGTCGTCTTAACACATCACAGACCCATTTCGGGTCCCTGCTCCGGACTTTATTTTTAATTGTTTATTTTTATATAGCCGCTGGAATAAACTGTTTATTTCTCTTCCTTGGGGACGTAAATAATTAGTACCTCAGAAGTCGGAGTGGGTTCGTCTGATGGCGAGGAATACTGGTAATAGAAAAAGCTAATCCACACGCAGAAATCAGTCCAGTGCACTAAAGTAGTAGCATGTGTATGGACTACGCTTGGGTAAAGCGGGCGAGTGAGTATGAGAGCGAACGCCAAGAAAAATGTGTTGGAAATCTGAATACCCATTGTCTTTCTTCCTTGTCAGTGCCAGGTGCTTTATAATGTCTTTGAAACCAGAATAGGACACATATGTGTATACTTTACTCCTGGTGACTCCAGTGGCGCAACAGAAAGAGACAGGAAGTTTAATATAAGATTTTTTTTCTTTTTGGTTAGCATATCCTTTACAGGACATCGTTGTCAACATCAGCATCTTTCGGCTGATTGTAGATTTCTTGGCAAGATTACGCTTAGTAGTTTGTCACTGCTTTCTGAGCGGCCAGCTCACATACCTCGTAAGTCACCAACGCGACGAGAACCGCTACCGATTCTCGCGCAAGTTACGTTCCTTGCGTGTATATATGGGATTACGGAGAGAAAGTCGCTAAATCCTAGGGCCAGGGAGACCGTCAAGCTTGTTTTTACAATTGGAAATTCTCTTACCAGACACTCACAGGCGTGGAAAATGTTTGCTTTTTACTTTTACCTACTTCTCTCACTGCGGGGTTTTTCTACTTCTCTCACTGCAGGGTTTTTCTACTTCTCTTACTGCAGGGTTTTTCTACTTCTCTCACTGCAGGGTTTTTCTACTTCTTTCACTGCAGGGTTTTTTCTACTTCTCTCAATGTAGGGGTTTTCTACTTCTCTCACTGCGGGGTTTTTCTACTTTTCTCACTGCGGGATTTTTCTACTTCTGTCACTACGGGGTTTTTCTACTTTTCTCACTGTGGAGTTTTTCTACGTCTCTCAATGCAAGGTTTTTCTACTTCTCTCTCTGCGGAGTTTTTCTACTTCTCTCACTGCAAGGTTTTTCTACTTCTCTCACTGCGGGGTTTTTCTACTTCCCTCACTGCGGGGTGTTTCTACTTCTCTCACTGCCGGGGTGTTTCTATTTCTCTCAATGCGGGTTTTTTCTACTTCCCTCACTGCAGGGTTTTTCTACTTCTCTCACTGCGGAGTTTTTCTTCTTTTCTCCCTGCATGGTTTTTCTTCTCACTGACCCGGACTTCCAGATCGACTCACCCTAAAAAAGAACCAGGGAATATTCTGGAAAGTAAAGGCGATCGGTGTCATATTGATCACATCACCCGTCCATGTCGATCGGTGAACAATCGGAGGCTAACATAATATACCGAAAACGTCTCATGCTGTGAAAAGAATCCTTCACTTGTTACGTCTCTCATAGAAACCGTGGTGGTGCAGTGGCCAACACGCTTGCCTACAGGCCTGGTGGTTGTGTATTTGAACCCAATTCGAGGCGGGGATTTTTCTTCAGTTTTCTTGGCTGCCATGTTGACCCAGCCTATAATGCATCCCAGGAAATTTCCTGCGATGTAAAGTCGGCAGGCCTGAAATTTACTACCCCACCCATCATTTTCCGATCGGCGTAATAGAATGGGGAAAAGCACCATACATCCAATACACCTCAAGGCGTATACAGGCGACTTTTACTTATATACTTATTCCCCTCACAGGCATATTTCTGGCACCCGAGAGTAAAGCAGATATAATAACACCATTATGCCAAACGTGTCGTACGAAGCAACTCTGAAGATGATGTAAGCTGATTACAACATCCTATATACAACTGTAGTTGCAAAATCCAACCTAGCATGTGTGCAATTTTTAGTATAAAGAAGCGGGAGATATAATGGTTAGAACAAGAACTGTTAGAGATAGAAAAGGGGGAAATAATGGTTAGAACAAAGACTATGAAAGATACAATCGGGGTAAATAATGGTTAGAATAAGGACTACAAAAGATAGAAAATGAGGAAATAATGGTTAGAACAACGAATATAATAGAGTAGGGGGAAATAATGGTTAGAACAAGGACTATAATAGATAGAAGAGGGGGAAATAATGGTTAGAACAAAGACTATAATAGATAGAAACGGGGAAATAATGGTTAGAACAAGAACTATAATAGATAGAAACGGGGAAATAATGGTTAGAACAAGGACTATAATAGATAGAAACGGGGAAATAATGGTTAGAACAAGAACTATAATAGATAGAAACGGGGAAATAATGGTTAGAACATTAACTATAAGAGATGGCCACGAATATGTTGTGGGTTTATAGGCCAACCTAGGCATAAAAAATATATGAAGACTGTGTGGTGAAAGAAGATGAAGAAGCACTTTTCTAATCAAGATTATGAGTTCAATATAGCATCTCCCTTCTGTGTCGCCTTTCCGTCATACATTATACACCTGCGCGTCTGAAACTTCAAGTTTCTTTGAGAGGACACAAAATTGAGAATAAAATTTGTCTTGACAAACCCAGACGGCTTGAGTCTATTTGTAGCATTTTGTCCACTACTAAAAGGTCTTCCTTTGCACTACACCTTAAGGGTAAAAGAGGAGCAACAACAACATAATAAAGAAAGCAGTCGTTTGGCAATCGGTTCGGGAATTTCGAAAACTCTTAAGTATCCCATTAAATGTGTACAGGGGTAATTCTGGCGAAACAACATCATCTTCATTATCACCAAGTGCCATCTTCGCAATGAGGGTAATCTGTAATGCGTCTCTATAAGCATCTGTCTGTCGACTTCATGTGCATTCGTGCATGCTTCTTCTAGCTCATCACTTGATGTTGTTCACCTTACTAGGGTATCTTCATTACCTGGATTCGGTTCAGCACGCACTGCCAGGAAATTCTCTTCCACCAACACGCGAGGCAGCTTAACACACATGTCGAGACTACAACATGGCAACGTTTCACACCAGCTTAAGAAATTTTTATATACATATACCGTGCTTCCCCGAAAATAAGACTTACCCCTATAATAAGCCCTAGCACGATTTTTCAGGATGTTTTTAATATAAGACCTACCCCTAAAATAAGCCCTAGTTAAGATCGTCAGCTAGAATGAGAGACTTATTACCAACTGGCCAGTCGGAGTACAGACGCCACTGGTGCGCACTTGATAATGAATGGATGTGGTTCATAATTCAATACGTCACTCGTGTGAAATTAATCCACCAATACACTACGGGAAGGCTGCATGGAAAGCTTTATTGCTGGAAATGAGAAACTGGTACCAATGGTTCCACAGGAAATAGAGTCGCAAGAAATTCAGGCCGATATTCGGGATTTGAGGAGTTATGACGATGTTCAAGAAGAGGATGACATGACTTCCAGAAGAAGATGACATGACTGTATTTGAATTAATGTAGATTGTGTACTTGAATAAATGTAGATTTTTATTTTATCTAGAAAGAAAATATATAGGACGTCTCCCGAAAATAGGCCTAGTGCATTGTTAAAGCTAAGATGATTATAAGACCCGGTCTTATTTTAGTGGAAACGCTGCAGATTGTTGTATGTAGATTTGTTCGTATTCTGTATCAATGTATGGATGTCAGCAAGGTCGAGAAGTTAAGGGCCTATGCTATTAAATTTCCAGTGCGCTGATAGACAGATATCGAGTTCAACCCTCACATTGTTCAGTTGGACTATAATGTTGACTTCTCGTCCTTAAGTTCATCAAAGGTCAAAAGTGCTTTCGCATGACGGCAGGGGACGCGGATTATACGGAAATCTAATCCACACGCAAACAGCAGTCCAGTGTGCTCCCTAGCCGCAGCAACTGGTATCAGCAGTATCACGTGTGGGGACTTCGCTGGAGTTCAAAGCAAGCGAACGGCGGAATAAAATGACTTTCGATAAATGGTAACATTATTTTTCATGTGAAATGCACGCGATATATGCACTGAATATGCACACACACACACAGATATATATATATATATATATATATATATATATATATATATATATATATATATATATATATATATATATATATATATATATATATATAAAAGGATGAGTGTGGGTGGGTGGGTGTGTATGTCCTTTATACATTCGCGAACGGTCCATCCGATTGAGATGAAATTTTCTACACGTCTTCCTCTCGTTCCAGCGCTGCCAACTGTCATATTTTTCTTCTTCCTCCTCCTCCTCCCTCCTCCCCCTCCATAAATACGTACGTAAATATATGATGATGATGATGATGAAAGAATCCCCGAACCAAAACGCTAGGAAAAGCGAAGAAAATGACGTGACTACACAGAATCGTCACACGGCAATCATCATCATCATCAAGTGCCGCGTCGGCTGGCGTAGGCGTTCCTGTGTAAGGAAGTTATCTACAGTCCTCCTCTTCTTCCTCCCTTTCCTTCCTCCTCCTCCTCCCTCTACCTCCTCCTCCACCCTCTAACTCCTTCCTCCACCCTCCTCCTCCTCCCTCCTCCTCGTCTTCCATCTCCCTTTCCTTCCTCCCCTCCTCCCTCTCCCTCCTCCCTCATCCTCCTTCCTCCTTCTCCCACCGCCTCCTCCCTCCTCTCCCCTCCTCCTCCCTCCTTCCCCTCCTCCTCGCTTCTCCTCCTCTCTCCTTCTCCCTCCTCTTCCTCTCCCCTCCTCCAATTCCTACCCTCTTCCGCTTCCCCTCCCCCTCCTCCCTCTCCCTCCTCTTCCTCCTCCATCCTCCTCCTCCCTCTTCCTCCTCCTCCCCTTCCTCCTCCTCCCTCTTCCTCCTCCTCCTTCCTCCTCCCTCCTCCTCCTCTCTCCTCCTTCCTCCTACCTTTTCCTCCCTCCTCCTCCCTCTACCTAATCCCTCCTCCTCCCTCCTCCTCCTTCCTCCACATCACTCCTCCTCCTCTCCCACATCCTCCCTACTCCATCCTCCTTCTCCCTCCTCCTAATACCTCCTCCTCCTCTCTCCTCCTCCTCCTCTCTCCTCCTCCTCCTCTCTCCTCCTACTTCCTCCTCCTCCCTCTTCCTCCTTCTCCTCTTTCCCCCCTCATCCTCCTAATCCCTCCACCTCCCTCCTATTCCTGCCTACTCCTCCTCCTCCCTCCTCCTCTCTCCGCCTATCTCTACCTCCTCCCTCCTCCTCCCTCTTCCTCCTATCTCCTCTCTCCTCCTCCTCTCACCTCCCCCCTCCTCCCTTTTCCTCCCTCCTTCTCCTCCCTCTACCTCCTCCCTCATCCTCCTTCCTCCACATCCCTCCTCCTTCTCCTCCCTCCTCATCATTCTTCATCCTCCTCCTTCTCCCCCTCCTCCCTCTCCCTCCTCCTTCTACCTCTTCCTCCCTCCTCCTTCTCCCTCCACCTCCTCCCGCCTCCTCCTCTCTTCTCCTCCTCTCTCCTCCTCCTCCTCCTCCCTCCTCCTCCCTCTCCCTCCTCCTCCTCCCCCTCCTCCTCCTCCCCCTCCTCCTCCTGCGTTCTCCTCCTCCCTCCTTCTCCCTCCTCCTCCTCCTTCCTTCTCCCTCTTCCTCCTACCTCTTCCTCCTCCCTCCTCCTCCCCTCCTCCCTCTTCCTTCTCCCCCTCCTCCCTCCTCCTCTCTATTCCTCCTCCTCTCTCCTCCTCCTACCTCCTCCTTCTTCCTCCTCCTTCCTCCTCCTCCCTCTTCCTCCTCCTCCCTCCTCCTCCCTCCTCCTCCTTCTCCTCTTTCCCCCTCTTCCTCCTAATCCCTCCTCCTCCCTCCTATTCCTCCCTACTCCTCCCTCCTCCTCCCTCCTCCCTCCGCCTATCTCTTCCTCCCTCCTCCTCCCTCCTCCTCCCTCCTCCACCCTCTTCTTCCTCCTTCCTCCTACTCCTCCTTTTTCTTCTTCTTCTGCTGCTGCTGCCGCTGCTCCATTTACCCAAGTTAATTGTTGGGGGAATATGTAAAGATCTTTCAAGTGCTCTTTCTAATGCTTTTTGTAAGTTGGTCTTCGTTTATCTAAGGTTGTTCTAACCGCAACCAATAAATGATTAGACAGACAGACAGACAGACAGACAGACAGACAGACAGACAGACAGAAAGACAGACAGACAGACAGACAGACATACAGACAGACAGACAGATAGTCGGGAACGGGAACTTATATGAATTAAATGAGATGCTCCCCATCAGGGGCTGGGCGAAGCCGGGCCGGGTCAGATAGACAGACAGACAGGCAGACAGACAGATAGACAGACAGACAGATAGATAGTCGGGAACGGGGACGGGAGCTTATATGACTACTTATATGAATTAAATGAGATGCTCCACACCAGGAGCCAGGCGATGCCGGGCAGGGTCAGACAGACAGACAGACAGACAGACAGACAGACAGATAGACAGACAGACAGACAGACAGACAGGAACGGGAACGGCAGCTTATATGACTACTTATATGAATTAAATGAGATGCTCCCCACCAGAGCTGGGCGAAGCCGGGCCGGGTCTGCTAGTATATATATATATATATATATATATATATATATATATATATATATATATATATATATATATATATATATATATATATATATATATATATATATTCATTGGCACATTGCCGTCTTGATAGACGATAGTTTGGTACATTATGCTTCAAAAAGGCTTAATAACTACGATCCATGGCGGTAACGAATGTGACTGCTAACGCTAATTCGCGCTGTAAATGTTCGTCCACAGTGGATGCATGTGAACACATGGTGATTTTCACCATCACGTACCATCTTAAGCCTCATACGCTCCATGTGTGACCTATCTGCAATCATTTTCACCTTTGTCTTTATTCCATTTCTGATACGTGCCTTCCATGCAACACGTTCAGAGGCGACTTGCTCCCAATATGCATTAGCAATGCCTGTATCAGTCATATCCCCCTTACACACGTCTTTGTATCGTAGTAGAGGCCGACCCTGAGATATCCTACCCATCTGTAATTCACCAAGAAAGATGTCCTTTGGTATTCTACCATCATCCATCCTTCTAACGCGTCCTATCCATCTAAGTCTACGAAGACTGAGCATGGAACAAACCGTAACACATCCTGATCTTTCCAATACTTCAGTATTTGTGATTTTGTCTTGCCACTTAATACCAAGAATTCTTCGCAGACACCGCATATGAAAGTTGTTTAAACGTTTTTCTTGGTGTGAGTAAGTTGACCAGGCTTCACTGCCATAAAGTAGAGGATAAGGACACAGGCTTCATAGAACTTTAGTTTTGGCAGTAAGCTGCCTGTTCTCCCAGACTCGTTTTGTTAACCTGCTAATTATTGTTGCTGCCTTACCAATCCTGATGTTGATTTCCTGATCTAGGGATAATTTGCTATTTACCTCTGATTCTACATATGTAAAGTGGTCTACTATCTCATGTTCGGCGTCGTCAACAAAGATTGATGGTACACCATGTTACCCTTGTGACATAATATGTGTCTTATTTTTGTTAATTGTTAGACAAAATTCAGAACAAGCATTGGAGAATGCAGATAGTAGATGTTGTAATTCTTCCTCAGAGTGGCTCGTAATTGCAGCATCATTCGTAAAAAGCAACTCTCTGATTTTGGTCTTGGCCTCCAATCTCTGAGCATTATTGAATCCGCCATCTGTGCATGAGTGAGTGTATAAACAGGCATGCTGATCGCGAAAGGCATATTTCAGTAGAAGTGAAAAGTATATTCTAAAGAGGGTTGGGGATAGTACACAACCCTTGCTTAACTGCACTCATGATTTCAAACTCCTCTGAAGTTACACCATCAAACTTGACTATACCCTTCATGCCTGTGTGGAACGATTCCTCAATGGATAGAAGAAGTGGTGGGCAGCAAATCTTCTGTAGTGCCTTGAACAGAACCTGACGACTGACCAAATCAAATGCCTTTTTGAGGTCGATGAAGGCAATAAACAGTGGCTAATTCTGTTCACGATATATATATATATATATATATATATATATATATATATATATATATATATATATATATATATATATATATATATATATATATATATATATATATATATTGTCTTTTTTTCATGTCGGCGTGTCATTTTGTATTTGTACGTCATTCGCACTGCGAGCGCTAACAAGTCAAGTCGCCTTATCCTGTCAAGAAGCCTGATACGCGGGAAAATGTCACGTGGAAAGTCCAACAACAAGAAACACGCTGTAGCTAAGATGTGCAGCGTGGGAGCCGACAAGAAGAAGAACAACGTGGAGAGCCTACCTGCTAGCTGCATCAAAGAGCCTGATACTACAGCTTTTACTGAAGCTACCACGAGGGAGAAGATCGACAGCCCAACTCAGACAAGAATCAAGACAACAGAGAAGAAGGAGGAGAAAGACACCAGAGCCGGGAACTCCGACTCAAAAACAGTCCGTTGGGTTGTCAAGCGAATCCAAGTGGAGCTGACAGATGAAGAAATCCTGAAGCAGTTACGTGAAGAGAATCTTCACATCCGATTCTTGAAGGCGGAGCGGCTCCTCACCTACTCCAAGATACCTACAACCTTGGCGGTAGTGACGTCGGAGGGAAGCGAAATGCCGATCCAAGTATCAATCAACAAGAGAATGCAGCAGCCAGAGAGATTCATCCCAAGAGTCAGTCAATGTTCAAGATGCCAGAGGGCCGGCCACTGCAGAGCAACACGTCGTAGTAAGGCGGAAATCTGTCGATACTGCGCCGATCACCACGCCTTCAAGCAGTGTCGCTGGCGAAGCTGGACACAGACTTCCGAGCTCCTAACAACAGAAGAAAGTGCGCCAACTGCCTGGGCAAGCATGGAGCAAGATACTTGGGCTGTCCGTACCTGCAACTACACAGAGACGTCTTGAAGATAGCCATCACCACAAGGACACCATACAACGAAGCGATGCGGAGGTGCGAGAGAGCAACATGCATCTCACAAGCCGAGAAAGAGCAACTGCAAAGCCAGATTGAGGAGCTAAAGAAGCAAGTCAAACTACTGCAAACATCGGCACCAACCAGCGGCAATTGGAAACTTCTTGCCAAAATAAAGGAGATCCAGCGGGACATCAAACAAGAGGTGGAGAATATGAGGCAGATGACAAAGATAAATGAAGAGATTCTGCGAGACATCAAAACGGTAAGAGAAATTCTAACAACTGAAAGGGAGCCGACCCAAAACAAACTAGCACAAGAAACAGAAAAGCACACAGAGAAACCGCAAGATAACATCCAACAAGAGGACGAGCCGGAACCGCTAGACAAAGCCAGCAACCCAGCCACGACAATACCCCGCCAGACATCCGAAGAAAACCAAGACGAGCACTCTGAGGACGACAAGGAGAGGCCGCGGTGTCTTACCTTGGAGGAGCTACGAGAGTCGGCAAGGATTGAGAAACTCAGACACGAGGAATTCAAAAGGTGCTGGATTGAAAGAGAAAAGAAGAAACCAAAGAAACTCAGCAGACCGGTAGAATACCCAACTAGATGTTTGGAGCAGGATACCGACTACTCGTACTACATAGAAGACGGAAAGAGAAAACCATGGCTGACCGCGGAGGAAAAATTCGAATGGCCGAAGCTAAAACTCGA
>OY992876.1:174217320-174259820 GCA_963921405.1 Cepaea hortensis | reverse complement strand
ATCGTAGGAATGTCTTCGAAACGTGGCTAACATGTTGTATATCTCATAGCAACTGAATGGGCGGAACTTCTCCTATACATATAATCATAGGGCACACAGTTGACGTAGTGGCTATCATGCTTGCCTGCAGGCACCGTGGACAAGAGCTCGAATCTGCTTGGTGGTGGAGGTGGTATGGTTTGGTACTTCCCATCCTGGTCTCCCTAAAATGGGTACCAAGACATTTCATGGGAAGTACACGGAAGCTAGCACCATATCCAAGATACCTCATTGTGTGAAAAAGATTACTTAACCGTTAACATATATTCTTATAGTAAACTTAACGGCGTGACTGACACAGAACTAAGGATTGTGACGAATGAACAAGTTTAGAATTAACACTTGTAAAATTTCGCGTTATAAGCGACATTTAAGAGAAACGAATCGAATAAACTGTTTTCTTTGTTGAAGAACAAATCTGATACTCAAACTGTGATGTAGACGGATTATAAAACTGTCCTACAAACAACTAAAACAATAGATGGAGGTATGGAAAATAAATACAGATTGGCCTAAATAAATAATACTAGTGACAGAAAAAGGAATTGATTGGTCGCCTTTTTTGTGAAGGTTGCTTAATTACGAAGAAAATGTGACTCAAGCTGGCAGCGCAACACCGTCAAATAGCCAATTAGAGACAATCAGACGGCAGACACTGGGCCCTTGAGTCCGGGCAGTCGAGCTGGATTATTCCACAAGTAGTGATATTAATTCATTCTGGGCTGAGAGTCAACTACTTTTAAGCCAATTATTTTTTAATACGAGTAGCTTATAGTGGCTTGGCCTCTGATATGGGATTTTAATAATGTGCTATACAGCTATGGTATACCATATATATATATATATATATATTCAGTATCTTCTGGGGTTAACCGTGGGAAGACCAGTGTAGTGTTGTGCTAACTGAACAATGCCATGGGTGCAGCAGACCTGATTAGCATTCTAAAAGGGCCAGCAAGTGAAAGCAGAGGTTCCCAAACCACGGCCCTCGGGCCACTTGTGGTCCGCCAGCTGTCAGAAAGTGGCACGCGAGGCCTCGTTATTTAATATAATATACTCTCTTCATAAATCCGTTTGTATTTCCTGATGCCAAGCCCTGTCAATTACAGCAAAACCTTCAGCACGAAGTAATTGATTTGAAATGCAATGCTGCACTGAGATGTAAATTTCTGGAGCTGCCTGCTTCACCTTCAGCTAATCATGTGATTTCATTCTGGCGACTATTGCCTGTCGAACAATTTGAACACTTGCGGTCATTCGCCCAGATGTACATTTGTCGTATTGGTTCGACTTACAGATGCGAGCAGTCATTTTCAGCATTGGCAGTTAAAAAAACAAAAAAACAAGCAACGTTCCAGACTCACCGACAGTAACCTAGCTGCGCTTATGACAGATTTGTGCCCAGACATTGATAAACTGACATCTGAACTTAAGTAACTGGTTATGAAGAACAGTTACAAGTGTAAATTAATTACATTAATAGCGATTTTCGAAACTGATTATAAATTTATTGTTAAATGAACTTTTGATTTTAAACCAAATAATGACCGCAGTGTAGTACTGACACTGACTGCCTTTAAACTTTTAGAATTTTGTTGACGAAAGTTAAGAAAGGTAAGAATTATATTACACGACTTTTATAATTTTATAACGATGTGGCCCGCTTAACTACCGAAAATAGTAGATATGGCCCTCGGCTTGAAAAGCTTGGGAACCACTGGTTTACCATCATTATACAGCAGCTCTTCTGCAGAACGCCGTTCTCATTACAGCCAGCCGAGATGTGCCTTGGACTCTAGACACATCTTCTTCGGCGTCATGCAACCTTATACCCACGGTGTCTGCAACATCTTCGTGTTGGTCGAGGTAGCCTCTTCTACCAGCAGCCACGCCTACATTATTACCTTTTCTATGCCACCGTGACTTTTAATAAGGCCAACGATTTGTTGTTGTTGTTGTTGTTGTTGTTGTTGTTGTTGTTGTTGATGTTGTTGTTGTTGTTGTTGTTGTTGTTGTTGTTGTTGTTGTTGTTGGGTTTCGAGGCATGATATTGTTTATGAGAAATGTTTGTTCATGTTCAGATCGTGTATAATATCAATATTTTACTTCTTATTTGTCCGTGACATTCTATGAACTTTTCATTAGATTGTAAGCTCTAAAGCCTAATTTTCTTACACAGTGACTGCGAAAAGGTCCATGGCCTACGTGCATATGTTGTCACAGTAAAGATGTATGTTCTCAATTTTACTGTAACTTGTAAGCTGACAAGAAATGATACATTAAAATATATAATGGTGACATTGTATCAACATGTATAGAGTAGAAATTTTTTTTTATTAAATGCAAGCGTTGCCAAGCAACAACGAAGAAAAGGGCCTGCTTGTCTTATTCACCCATCGTGTAATTCTTCCTGTAATAGATTATGGACTAGGTATGTTAACACAATTTGCTCCACAGAGATAAAACCTTACATGGCTTCAAAATCAAGGATAGCAAATCTCATTAAAATGTACACGTGATTTAAATGTACCCCCTATAAGAGCTGTGTGACTTGTGGTTGGGATTACGGTCAAGTACAGACTTGCATTGGCAAAGTCACAAATAACGACTGTGACTGGAATTCAAAGGGCATTATCTCACAGTACATCGAATAAAGAGATGAAAATCGTAGATCATCGTCATAATCAAATGCCTTGCTAGCTCGTTAGGCGTGCATGTCTCTCCACAGATCTCGGTCTTTCGTGTTCTGGATCAACTCTGCTGATGCTATTCCTCCATGCCAACGTTGCAGTTCATCCAGTATCGTTTCTCTTGGTCTTCCCCTGACTCTCTTCCTCTTGATCTGTCTAGTCGTCACGCTTTCTTTACTTCAATGTCTCTCTTCTCATCACATGACCAAAGAAAGCTGTTTGTCTCATAGTTAAATATAATAATCGAGGATGACACAAGCAAAAGATCTCACTGAACAGATTACTACAATCAAACACATACACTGGAGGAGAGGGAGGGGGCGATTGACATACGTAACAAAAGCGGATTCCATCAAGTCATTTGTACACTGGGAAGAGAGTGTAGGGAGTGGTGTACCGATACAGCAGAACTGGAGGTCCACAAGTGATAGGCAAAAATGTCTGGACAAATCATGCAATGCACACCGGCGGTTCTGGGCGTCATAGAGGGAAATCTGTTCAGGTATTCTCAGCCAGAGGAGCCGAACTGGAAAAGTGGCTAGTACGCTAACCTGCCAGTATGATGGTCATGGGTTCAAAGCTGCCTCGAGACGGAATTTATAACATTGACCTGGGCTCCCGGGTCGACCCAGCCTAAAATTAGTACCAGGGAATATCTTGAGAGGTAATGGCGGCTGCTGTAATATTGACCACATCACTCATCGAGTGCCGATTGTTTTGTTTTTAACACGGGGCTCACGCCCCAGTCTAATAGACTGAATGCGCGTATACAGGTTTTTTTTATACTGTTAAAAAAAACACGCAACATTTTCGATGTTACTTTGATAAAAGATATTCGTTGATTGGGCATCAGTCATCCTATCGACTGTGTGCATCTGGTCATTAACTTTTTGTAGTAACCTGAATTTACTCACCTCATGATTCGTGGGGGTCATGAAAGAGGTCAAGATCAAAGCAACATTATCGACACTAACTCGTGACAGGTTCATGATAATCCCGTGAAACTTATTGAACACAAAACTCTCTGCCGATACTATTGAATCCCTGTAAAAGATTACGCTCCTCGAATAAATTCAGTTGAAAATTGAATGCGCAAATAGGGCTCATCTCACTAAAGAGCAATGACTCATCACCATTGGACGTTTACAGACTGGACAGTCACAAAGTGTAGTAGCCAGAGAATTCAATGTGGCTAGAGGCACAATTGGTCGCCTTTGGAAGCGATTTCAAGAAACTGGCTCAATGGCAGACCGGCCGCTCAGTGGAAGACCCAGAATCACAACTGCTGCCGAAGACCGTTTCATACGGCTGTGTCACCTTAGAAATCGATTTGCATCTGCATCCTACACAGTCCAGGCAATGCCAGGAGCTCGTCGAATTTAAGATCAAACGGTCAGAAATCGGCTGCACGACGCTGGTCTTTGGGCTAGAAGACCTTACAAAGGTCTTATTCTTATGGACCTACATCGCCAGAACCGACTGCAGTGGGCTAATCAGCATCGTTAATGGACCGTTGGTACAAGTTTGCAATTGATGCTGCAATAATGTTGTGTGTCTTTTTTTTAACAGTATACTTTACAGCTAGTGTCAATGGGATGATTTTAGCTGAACAGAATGGAGCCTAAAGCGGTGTAACCTCAAGTATGAAGCTGGAGGTGGCTGTGATAGTTACAGATTTGAGATGCCAGTTGGTACTTGAGTCGACAGGACAATTATAGTGTCTTATTCCTAATCCGTGCCACATATAATCCAAAAAGAACAGCTGTGGTAGGAATGTTTATAAAGTTGGACACTCCTCGCTTACCATGAATAATATGATAGTTAGTCAGTCAGTCAGTCAGTCAGTCAGTCAGTCAGTTAGTCGACCGATCATCCTCATTGCACATCGGACCATTCAGCCCATCCTCAGCAAATCCCGCAACGTGTAGCGGCTAACGACACCAGTTCTGTGTCGGTTTATCAATCTTCTTTGGCTTCCTGCGTAGTGTTCTTGTTTGGCAACACGTCTTTTCTGGGTTGACTGCCTTCAGAACGGAACACATACGTTGGTCAGCCATGTTGAATAAACGAACACCACAGAAACACACACGCTGCGAGAATTCACTCAAGGATTGCTTAGCTCAATGCACGAACTCCGTAGGATCGGCTCAGATCTTGAGAAGAAATTCCTGGTATTACATCCTGGCACACAATTTACACGTAAGAGATGAAAATATCCATCTCCCACGTGAAAAAGGGAACAGTTACAAAACAATACAACCGTCCGCCGCCGCCATCTTAACCGAAACTTGATGAGTATCTGTGGCGAAGTAGTCTAACCGTTTGACTCGGTTCAGAAGGTTGTGGGTTCGATTCCGGGACGCATCCTTCGGTTCACGAGTGAAATTTTTTCGGAGACTCCGGTGGGTCGTCGCTGGAGCTACGGAGTTCGTGCTTTATGCGACGCTTTCCGCGCTGCGGAAAGAGACCGAGCCATATGGGATAAAACCCGGTGCAATGATGTCGACTCTGTCGACTTTTAAGCGATATGAATGTACTGTCTCATTGCTGTGGCGAATATGTTAATGACGCGATTCGTAATCCTGTATACAGCGTTCGAAACACATTTGCGGGCGACTTGGAAGCAGACCGTCCTGCGCTGGGCTTAAACAAAGGTATGAGTGCCGGTCGTTCAGAAATAAATGGCAAACTACGGAACGTAAACTCGCCATGAAATCACAGAAAGCCAAAAACTACTGGCATTGACTACGACGTCATGTAAAGGATATGCAACTAATTAAACTGTCTCGGGTGTGCGAGGCAACAAGAGAACTAATCTGGTTTTGGTTTCAAGAGAGCCAGTTAACTACGAGTACGAACATCACGATGGACAAGGGATATGTATTGAAAGTTGCGTATGTGATAGCTAGATGCAGACATAATTCTTCTTCCTCTTCTTCTTCTCTTTCTCTATTTACCTCAATAAAGTTATGGATATATATATCAGTTCAGTTAGTTCAGTTATCAGTTGGGGTATCTTCATTGCACTCCGGACATGTCCATAGGTGCTCAGATCCTCCCCCCAGCATATGCATCAGCGTCCGGTGGCTAATAGTGCCAGTTCTGTGTTGGTTGACGAGGCGCTTTGTTTTCCCGATGTACCTCTCGCGTCTGGCTGTGCCGATTCTTACTCCCAGTATAGTGTTGGTGTCTTCACAGTGTACACATCGTTTATGTGCTCTTTCTAATTATCTTTGTAATCTGGTATTCATTTCTGTAAGCTAGTAATTGATAACAATATTGAATCTTTGTTTTGGTCTTCCCCTTGCTCTATATATATTAGTTTAGTTTAGTCGACTGATCAACATCACGGCACACGGGTGCAACCCATAAGTGCTCCGTTCTCCTCCTAACTCAAACCTGAGTCTGGAGAAACTCAGCTCAGTGCAAGAACTCCGTAGCACCGGCGAGGATCCTGAAATACTTTGGGTAGTTTTTTAACTCGAAATTTTGCCCGGGCAACGCCGTTAGGCTACTCTTTTTCGATTTCCATCTGCCAAGGGATTTTTTACGTGCGCAACAATACACATGGGCATCCGATCTCACTACCCAGAGACCAGGTGAAATTTTATTACTAGAAGTCCATGTGAAAAAATCCCGGTCCTCACCGGGGCTTGAACCTGGGACCTCCAGCACTCGAGGCGGACATACAAACACCAAATACAGAGATCTGTGGAGAAACATGAACACCTACTCCAGCTGGTAGGGCACTTGATGATGATTAACATAAATGTGAATTAGTCCTAGGCTGTGGATGTAAGTAAGTAAGGGACCCTTAAGGCGCATCAAGCATGCGATACTAGACCCATATGTGTAAAGACCTTACGGCATTCGGTGGGTGATGGGGTCAATATCAGGGCGGCCTCATTTACTTCCCAAGACATTATTGGAACCCGTTTTAGGCTGGGTCGACCTGGAAGCCCAGGTCATGTTTTACATTTCACCCAGCTACAGATCGAACCCATGACCTCCTATTCGGCAGGCGAGTGTCTAGCCACTACGCTACCGAGGCTCCCTGGGCAGTGGCTGTAGTCGAACTTATTATCTGATATCCGCTCCAGGCATTGGGTTGGAGCCTTGTTAACAATGAAGAATCCACAGTTGATGAAGGAAACATTACCGAAGCGGGCACAACCTCAGTAAGTCTCTAAATATAATCGCAAATTATTTCACCACTATCTAAGTACTGATTATCTTCCCCCTTAATAAAAATAATAATAATAATAATAATAAATAATAATATTAATAATAATAATAATAATAATAATAATAATAATAATAATAATAATAATAATAATAATAATAATAATAATAATCCTAGTATTACAGCCAGTCCCCTTTTGGTAGACCAGTATATTCTCCATAGCTAATAACAATTGCCACATCATTCTTTAATATTACTGAGTCGTGTAGTATTGATTTTTGCATTTTCCCCATGCCTTTATAATGCATATCTTTTATATTGTTGTTGTTCTCAATTAGCCTCGAATGATATGTGGATGAAAGAATGTATGAAACAGAGTGAGAGAAGGGCAGAATGTTAGACGGGCCTGCGTGCCCAATTCTTAACCCTTTGAAAATATAGTTTGTTCGTTCGTTCGTTCCATGTGCTGGTCGAAATCGTGATTGAGTTACATCCTAATATTCCTCTCCGCAGATAATGTTCCGGGGTCGGTCTTTCCCACCCTGCTGGTCTTGGAACTTGGAGAGTGAGGCAGCACAGTCCACATGGAAATAGTTCTTTGGTACCAGGCCGGGATAAAAGGCTCTACAACAATATTACTCTCGTCTACGCAAACTTTTCCTGGGGCTGAAACAACCTGAACATCCATGATTTGTACTTAAGAGTTAAAACCCCTCCAGATGTTTCATAGCCCAACAAACATTGTCAAATACTTTACGGTAGTAATTCTTTTGTGATCTGCAGAATCTACTTGACACAAGGAGCAGTTGCTGACATATTTTCTGCCCATCTAGAGAAATCTTCTACAACCTCCGACCCCATGACTATATAAACAAACAGTTTTAATTCAGCAGTAAGAAACATATTCAAAAACGACTCCATGCGCAACAGAACCCTTTCTCTAAATAATACCTGTTGCCATAGGATACAGTAGATGACGATATGCTGTTACGACTGGTGAACTAACTCACACAGTATCTATCACACATTGGTTACGTCTCTCTAACACACGTACATTTATGATATCTGCTATGTAGATTCAATAACACATATCAAGAGAGAAGTCGTGGAAAACAACCCAGTATATTAATAATCCTTGCTGAGCCATCTGATAGCATGTTGCTATGGGCATCAGATTACCAACAATGCTAAACCCATCCTTGCTATCTCGATGGCAAGTTCATTGGGAATATTGCTTTGGTACTTTTGATTTGACAATACTTGGTATAGAATACATCTTCATTGCCTCTATCATATAGTGAACAGTACTAGTGAAGCTGCGTATCTTCATACCCCTTTATTGCATATTACCAAAACGACAGAGCAGTGTTATACTCATCAAGCATCTCGCTTGTATTTAATCATATTTAGCTAATCTGTAATTTTTCTGTGTTTTCTTTCAAACTCCTGTTATTTAGTACTTTAAAAAAAGTGTTTAATGCACAGTGTTGTCTATAGAACTCAACCGCGCCGTGGCTCGCATACCTTGTTAGAAACTCAGATATTGTGGATAACAGCTCAACCGCCTATCCTCCATGTTGGGGACTGGAATTCAGTACTCACTCCTAAATGTTCACCTTTTCTCTCTTCTAACCTTCGTAATTTCACTTCTCCTGCCTCTCAACACCGCCAGGTACTGTGCTCATACCCCCATTTAATACTCCCCCCCCCCTGCTCAATGCCACATCTTGTTCCCTGGACCGTTCTCATCCCATACGACAGCGCATCCCGGACTGTTCTACATGCCCTGTATAACACGACGTCTCTCAATATTATTCCTCTGGCTTAATTAGCGCATATTTTATTTCATTTTCCTTGTTTTGACTTAGCGTGATTCCACAATAGTATGCCTAAATATAGTCCCTGTTGTGTCCTTTCCGTTGTTTACGTGTTGTTTCATTTTCTTGCTGATGTTTGCCGATGAGGGTATGTCAGCCCAATTTCATATTTTTTGTGATTGTATTTTGTAAAGCTGCACTACACTTCGTGTTTCGTAAAATGGTTTTACACAACTTTACGACAGTTCAACTCATTTCATTTACACTTGTAAATATACACTTCCGCTTTGGCTTTCTTGATATCGGTAAATGTATTAAATTTAAACAAAAGAATAGAACAGCACTTGCAAACGACTGATCTAGGCGAAGATTCGTTGTATCAGCAGTTGAAGTACGTGAAATGGTGGATATCTTCTTTCACGTCAAAATATGACCACACACACACACCAAAAAAGAAAAAACGTGTGTTTGAAGTCATAACGAATTTTAAAATTTGCGTTTTATCGATTTCCCTTGCTTGTTTTCTTTAAGAAACTCAAAACAAAACAAAACATTTTCACTATTGTAAACACATCTCGACCGGAAGCTAAAATATCACTTTAATCGCCAGAAAGATCCAACCTAATACGGACATTTGTTTACTGCAGGCAATTTGGAAGTCGATAATATCTTTGAGATGATCATAAATGTATGTGATTTAGAGGAAATGACGGGTGTGAAAGAATGTACAATCCAGATAACCAGAATCTAATACCAAGATTGCCAAGACCACACATTCTGCACACCTACACCATGTAATGGCACTTTTAAACTAAGCAAGCCGTTGCTATCCTTGATTCTTCAGCAGGGTATTTGTTGGTTACATACAAGTTAGTTTTAACACTGTGAACTTAGCTGCGAAGGCCTAAATATCTAGTTTCTAATTATCTGGTACATTATCAATACACTGATGACAATTTGTAACGGGTAGTCTAGACAATCTTGTGGTCACAGCCTCGTTGTTCCAATGTAACATTCTTATACGATTTGTTGAATAGATGACTGGTAGTGACTTGACGAGCAACACTCATTCACAACATGCCCGAGAGCTCTTCAATAGATGACTGATAGTGACTTGACGAGCAACACTCATTCACAACATGCCCGAGAGCTCTTCAATAGATGACTGATAGTGACTTGACGAGCAACACTCATTCACAACCTGCCCGAGAGCTCTTCAATAGATGACTGATAGTGACTTGACGAGCAACACTCATTCACAACATGCCCGAGAGCTCTTCAATAGATGACTGATAGTGACTTGACGAGCAACACTCATTCACAACATGCCCGAGAGCTCTTCAATAGATGACTGATAGTGACTTGACGAGCAACACTCATTCACAACATGCCCGAGAGCTCTTCAATAGATGACTGATAGTGACTTGACGAGCAACACTCATTCACAACCTGCCTGAGAGCTCTTCGATAGATGACTGATAGTGACTTGACGAGCAACACTCATTCACAACATGCCCGAGAGCTCTTCGATAGATGACTGATAGTGACTTGACGAGCAACACTCATTCACAACATGCCCGAGAGCTCTTCGATAGATGACTGATAGTGACTTGACGAGCAACACTCATTCACAACCTGCCCGAGAGCTCTTCGATAGATGACTGATAGTGACTTGACGAGCAACACTCATTCACAACATGCCCGAGAGCTCTTCGATAGATGACTGATAGTGACTTGACGAGCAACACTCATTCACAACATGCCCGAGAGCTCTTCAATAGATGACTGATAGTGACTTGACGAGCAACACTCATTCACAACATGCCCGAGAGCTCTTCAATAGATGACTGATAGTGACTTGACGAGCAACACTCATTCACAACATGCCCGAGAGCTCTTCAATAGATGACTGATAGTGACTTGACGAGCAACACTCATTCACAACATGCCCGAGAGCTCTTCAATGGATGAGTGCCCAAGTTGGATACTATTATATCATCATGTGCCATGCCGACAAGCGTACGTGGCCATGTTTCGCCAACTCCCGTGATCACCAGGGTCGTGGATCAGCTCAGTGTTCTTGTCTCAACCATACCATGTGGCCAGACCATCCAGGTATTTACTTCTCTGCCTTCCCCTTGTTCTCTTCCCCTCAATCTTGCCTTTTGTCATCAGATAACGTGTCCAAAAAACTGTGACTGTCTACGTCTAATTCCTCTAATAAGTTTACGGTTTTTATTTGTTTCTTGTAGAACTTGGTCATTGGTTTTTATGTCTGTCCATGGTATTATTTGTATTTTCCCCAGAAACCACATTTTCACAGCCATCAGATGTTTTGCAGTGTGTCTGCATATTGTCCACGATCACATCCACATAAAAGCACATGATATATGTAGCACCTCAACACTTTTTTCTCGTTGCAAATGACATAATTGTATTGGTCAGTATTGTTTTTCAACTTGCAAAAGGCTACCTTTGCCGTTGTGATTCTAGTTCTAAACTCTTCAAGGCATCTCACATCAGATGTTATAAATGTTCCAAAACAATTGTACCGACTCACTTGTTTAAGAAAATTCCCATTTACTTGTATATTAGAGTGTGGTATTTCCTTCTTCCAAGCGACCAAACGCGTAGATATTTCTAGGAATCTTATTATTCCATTGCGGGTGATGTGTATAGTCTTCTGCAGACTTCATCACAGTGGATACCATAGACTATTATTCTCGTATCGTTAACCATGATAGAGACTACCTAGTATGCCCCACGTAGAAGTGACGACTGTTTGGATCAGTATGAAGCCGGGCCCTGACATCACCGCTGTCGCACCCTACTTTAGGCACTAGAATATAGCCGACGTGTCTACATCTTTGATAGGCCACTGGCCCACCATAACAACGGGTATGTTTCAATCTTTACTTCATGTGAAAAATTCGACGAAAAGGCAAAGTGAACATTGATTTATTTGTTGTATTTGTACAGTTTTGCAGTAGTTGAGCCCATTTCATTTTTCCTGAGGCGTGGTGGTTAGACGATCTCGCCGTGTCTATAACCCATAGGGCTGCGGAAGTCTTAATCCAGTTGCTGTCTGGGCGCTAAATTCTTAGGATAATATCTGATGAATACAATAAGATCCCAGAATTTCGACAAGTTGGAGGGATAGAGGTGGAGACATAATATGTGCAAGGTAACAATAGGACACGCGCACGCGTATACATGCACGCACGCACACACACACACACACACACACACACACACACACATATATATATATATATATATATATATATATATATATATATATATATAGAGAGAGAGAGAGAGAGAGAGAGGGGGATATATATTATCGTAGTGTTAAAGTATTAGATCTTCACATATTTTAGTCGACATAATAATAATTTGGATAAGCAATAACATTAATCACCGTGCTACCGCGGCTGCAATATAAGCATCTCACGTGTCTTTTCCTGGAAACGTCAAATACGTAACGTAAATGTCAAGGTGCTTGTATCAGTGAAGACAGTGGTAAAACGTCGACAATAGCTACAGAACGGATACAAGGATGAAATGCTGAAAGAAGGCATGCAAGTTAAGTAAGTTAAGAAAGTGTTTACACGCCTATTGCCTATTAGGTGTAAGGTAAAACATAAAGGACCCTAATATGGTAAAGTAAAAGTACACGACCCGTGTACACTCCTTGATGTGCAATGGACATATGATGCCAGTCCCGTATTTGTATAGACCTATCGGCACGCCAGAAATAATATGGTGAGTGTCATAGCTGTTGCCTTTACTTTCCAAGTCATTTTCTGGCACCCATTATAGCCAGGGTTGTGTATATGGTTCTATGCCCTTCACTTCACAAACCAACCTATACTCGATACGTAAAATGATTAATACCATACCGGCCTAATTTACAACTACTGAACGTAAACTTGCCAAGAAATCACAAACAGCCAAAGAAATGCTGGAAGTTGACTGCTACTTTCTGTAAAGGATGTGCAACTAACTTAACTATCTCATTTACTGTATAGGGCATTTCCTAATATCCATTTAAGTTGGGTAGATCTGGGAACCTAACTCGATTTAAGAGAAAATTCGCTTCGATCGGGATTTGATCACACGACCATCAAGCCGTCAAACAACGTAAGGTAATCACTGCCGGTCCGTGACTCCCTATAGTTGTTCATGAATAAACACACATGTACTGATAGGTGCTCATAGAAGTTGAAGAAGGAAGTAGGGATTAGAGGACGCACATCAAAAATGAAAGCTATAGTTACCGACCGGGATTCGAACCTGTCACCTCCAAATGACGACAGAGCCTCGCTGCAGGAACAAGTGTACATCGACGCGTAACCAACTAATTCTAAGTTTTTGCGTATCCCTTACGGGACATTGCAGTCAACACCAGGATTTTCAGCTGCTGTTGATGTACTAGGCAAGTGTTACGTTCAGTAGTTTGCCATTGCTTTCTGAACGACCGGCCGCTATACCTTTTTCGAAAAAAACCAGCACCACTGTGTTTCGAACCCGGGTATACGGGCTCACAAACCGCATTCGCAAGCCCTTGGCCACAGAGACCGGTGTAACCAACTAGACACCCCATAAAGTTCGAATCTCGGTCGGTAACTATAGCTTTCTATTTTTATGTTGTCTGGTGTTTCCTATAATCCCTAATTCTCTCTTCTACTTCTATAAGTGTCAAATAATACATGCGTGTTTATGTATGAACTCTAGTGGCCTTAAATGGTTGCCCATTTGATATTACTCCCGGGAGAACGAACGAACTAGCGAACGAACTTTATTTTCAAAGGGTAACAAATTGGGCACGCGAGCCGTCTTACATTCACTCATCAATTCACCAATCACTCATCTTTCGTTCATCAATACTGCATGATACATTCACATAGAAATAAAATACATTGTCAAATGAATGTTATAAACATAAACAATGCATATAACCATGCTATGATACACATCCCCACACACTCACACATCTCTCACACACCACATCCCCCACCCACACACACACCCAGGCACACATACATTCGCAGTCTCATCCACCCATCCCCCAGCCACACACATCTACCTACACACATCCCAAAGCACACACACACACAGGCACACATACATGCACCCCCTTATCCACCCACACATCCCCCACCCACCTACACATCCCCCACCCGCACATGCATCCCCACTCTCATACACACATCCCCCACCCACACTCTTGCACCACCCACACACCCATTCCCCCAACCCGCACACACACATCTTCCCACACCCCCACAATACCCCCACCCATCAGACACATCCCCCACACAACCTCTCACACACATACACCCACACACACACATCCTCAAAAAGGCATGTGTAGCAATCTACGCAACTCCACAGTCCTGATACAGTTCAGCCCACTTGTAGCCAATACTACCAAGCAACCACGGGAAAGAATCTAGGGATGTAAAGAATGTCTGAGATTATGGGCTGTAATCCTGTCAACGGTTGGGCTTTCTCTCGTCTTAGTCCGCCATGGAGGTATTGAAAAAGATCAAATCATTCCGCAGAAAAATCGATAGTTTTGACACTTGTCAGAATCCCCATATTTGAAATGTTATACAAATAATGGGTTTCATACAATGTCGGCCTTAGTATATCTGGACTTATGGCAGCTATGGCTGTGTTGGTCTGCCTCGAAGCATAACCATGTGATTTTTTTTTTCAAGAACAGTTAGTATCTATTTGTATCACACTCCCAAATGGATTAAAGATCACGTGCAGTTTTGTATGTCTGTACATATTAATGTAAAAGTGTTGCAGTGGTGTATTGATTATAATAAACATATTAATCGTGTCGCTGGGATTTATAACATACTAGCTGACACGGCCCGGCTTCGCCCAGGCCCTGGCGGGGATCTATCTATCTATCTGTCTGTCTGTCTGTCTGCTTGTCTGTCTGTCTGTCTGTCTGTCTGTCTGACCCGGCCCGGCTTCGCCCAGCTCCTGGTGGGGAGCATCTCATTTAATTCATATAAGTAGTCATATAAGCTCCCGTTCCCGACTGTCTGTCTGTCTGTCTGTCTGTCTGTCTGTCTGTCTGACCCGGCCCGGCTTCACCCAGTCCCTGGTGGGGAGCATCTCATTTATTTAATTCATATAAGTAGTCATATAAGCTCCCGTTCCCGACTATCTATCTGTCTGTCTATTTCTCTGTCCGACTCGGCCCGACTTCGCCCAGGCCCTGGTGGGGAGCATCTCATTTAATTCATATAAGTAGCCATATAAGCTCCCGTTCCCCATCGATCGATCGATCTATCGATCTATCTATCTATCTATCTATCTATCTATCTATCTATCTATCTATCTATCTATCTATCTATCTATCTATCTATCTATCTATCTATCTCTCTGTCTGTCTGTCTGTCTGTCTGTCTGTCTGTCTGTCTATGTTCGGCCCGTTCCCGTTAAAAATATAGATAGAATAGAAGAATAGATAGATTGATAGTAGAAAATATGATTGGAAGAGATCTATCTAAAGTAAACTATCTAAAGATATCACGAACAGCCAATAAATGGTGCGCGGTGGGTTGACTGCTGAGTACTGCAAACGATATGCAACTAACTTTCTCTCACAAAAAAATTACTTTTTTTTTTTAACAAACGAAAATCTTTCGCAGGCCAGTCCTACATTCTGCCCTTCTTCTCTATTTCCTCTCATACATTCTTTCATTCAACATCTCTTATGAAGCAATTCTTTGACAACAAAAGAACAATAAGCATTGAAATGCATGAAAAATAACTTTTAACATGGGCATCATAAATACCCAATGTGGGTGTAACGCGCCATACATATGAGAATGTAAAAAAAAAAATTAATGTGCTGTTGAAGAAAAATAAATAGATGAGATAGAGAATTTTCACTATTTAAATAGATGCATTATTGTTTATGAAAACTATGAAAATGCCTTAAAGATTACATCATTATTTATTATAACTCATATGCCTGTAAATAACTGTAGACAAAGAGTTTATAAATCTTTGAAAACAATGCAACAATCTATATATAAAATAATAGCAATGTTATTAAAAGTTATGCCCCTTGAAATAACTTTTCTTATGTTAAGTCCCCTTGCTATATAGAAATGATAATGTAAATTTTAATATTAAATTTTAGTAAGTAAATAGCTGAATGTACACTAAAAAACTATGACAGTTGGTTGCACGGGGATGAAAAGAAAACATGTAGAACATTTCATCTCAATCGGGTGGACCGTTCGCGAACGCATAAAGAACGGACCCACATACATTGTGTTTTATAGATATAGACTAGACGACCCGGCCCGGCTTCGCCCAGTCCCTGTCATTTAATTCATATAAGTAGTCGTTATACATTCATAGGTTACACATAGGTTATACATATAGTTACACATAGGTTATACGTTCATTGGTTACACAGCTATCTGATTCCCTTGCCGAAGCCTGGCAAAGACCACAAAAAAATTCAGGGATATCGAATTATAACCATGCAGAATACAATAGGCAAGCTGCTGGAGAAGGTAATTGCCAGGATAATATCAAGCCAACTAGAGAGGCAAGTTGTTTTCCCACCCACCCTGGGTGGGTACCGTCCAAAAAGAGAAACCTGGACCAATGCAGCAGTCTTTGCCCAGGATGTCTATGAAGGTTTCCACTCAGGCACTGAAACCGTTGCTGCAGCGATTGATCTTGAGGACGCATACAACAGAGTACCACTGGATTTTTTAATGTTTCAGCTTCTCGAACTAAACGTAAGTGCATTCCTCCTTAGTTGGATCGCTGCAGACCTCTTCCAACGGAAAGTAGATTTTAGATGTGGCAGTTGGACTTCGGAACCAACAACAATATATCCTGGCCTACCACAGGGATCACCATTATCTCCGGTACTGTTCAACGCCTACACAGTGAGAATCACCAGTGAGCAGATCACTGGACCTGGCAGGACATTGTCATATGCCGATGATGTTTTAGTGTATCGTCAGGGTAAGGATAGAGAGGAGGTTGCTGTGGAACTACAAACCGAACTCAATCGCATAAGTACTTGGTGTGATGAAGCTGGGGCAATGGTCAACCCAACAAAGGCAACAGTGACTTGGTTCTCGTTGAATAATCATATTGTCAACACTCCAACACCAACTGTAATGCTGTGTTCAGAGACGGTGGAAAGAACGCAGGCAATGAATTACCTGGGAATACGGTTTGATCGAAGCCTTGCTTATAATGAGCACATAGACCAGGTGATAACAAAGGCCAAGCGGGGTTTGGCAGCGATGCGGGTGATGGCGGCAGCAAACTGTGAGCAGCGCCATCTATGTCTTCTGTACGAGGGGCTGGTCATGTCTGTGTTGGAGTATGCAATGGCAATCCTGACTCTCAGCCATAAGCAGATAGAAAGGATGGAAAGGATACAGAATGAAGCTATGCGCATTATTCTTGGATGTACAAGAGATACAGCATGCAGGGCGATGCGCTACCTTCTTGACTTTCCAACCATTGAAGCGAGAATACAAGGTTGCAGGGCACGCGCCTACCTTAGAATTAACGCAAACACACAACATCTGTAGTGCATAGTATATCTTATTTCCAGAGTTGATTCTAGTTTGTATTTCTTCCCTTATAATGTTGGAGCAGTTGAAGATTGTACCCAGGTATTTGTATGTTTCCGTTCTTTTAATGGTATCCTATAATATATATATTATCTGCATAACCAAGCAGCTTGGATGGTCCTCCAATATCACATTCCTCCTTTATCTTCCTTACAACTTTCTCTAGAGCCAGATTGAAGAGTAGCGGCGATAGTGCATCACCCTGTTTCAAGCCAGATGTTATTTGGAAGGGGTATATATATATATATATATATATATATATATATATATATATATATATATATATATATATATATATATATATATATATATAACACATTAATCCTCTCACTGGGATGTATGATAACTATAATATGAAAGATATCTACCTAGTTTATTACAATAACACTATACAACGTCGATGTTCTGATTAAAAGGCGATTGACAATATTAGGAAAATATATCCAGCATCTTAAAATGCAATAAAAATCCTTCAAGAAGTTTCTTTTTCTTGTCTGTTCACCACTTTCATATTTCTTGACTCTCCGCTTCATTGTTCTTATGTGGATATATTTTCAGGTGGGGGGGGGGGGGCAATGCTCAAGCCTATAGAATGAGATGGTCCTAGTAAATTACAATCCCGTAGCGGGTTCATACTTCGGGATATTTGTACTTGTCAGGACGCAATGTCAGCAATAGATTTTATCGAATGACACAGATTCCGTCTTTAACGAGACTTCCACAAAACAGAGAATCGCAAATAGCATTGCAATTTAAAGACGGTGTAGACATAAGATGAGTAAGACCTTACTTCTGCTATGTCGCTGATTCACAGATTGTAAAGTACACCATCTTGTAAGCAGAATACACCATAACGATTTCCTGACGTCGCTACCTAACCTCATCATTGGGAGGAATAACTAGGACAACGGCAAGTATTAGAAGTAGATGATGATGAAAAAGAAGAGGAGGTGAGAAATAAGCAGAGGATGAGAAGGCGAACGAAGAGTAAGAGTAAGAAGAAGAAGAGGAGAGGGGAGAAGATGAAGTGAGCGATCCCTTGTCTCATAAACAAATTTATTCATTTACATTATTACTAAGCACATTCTGAACCACCGTTTATTCACAACAGGTTGTTTTCTTATGATGATGTTAATATTGTTACTGTCTCCTCCCTTAATAGAATGGCCTGTAGTTTGCCATAATTCATCAAACAGATCGAGCTAAATTGAAAAATAAACCGGGTGCAATGAAGTTGTAACTTCTTGTTCTTAAATACTATTTCCAGTGTCCTTAAATGTTTCGATTCTCAAATCTGTACATGTACAGACAACCTACGGATCAACAAATACGTATAAAAGTCTGCAATTGACGTTTGTAGAAGCTTTGTGTGTGCCTTGGTCGATTTCAAACCACTATAATTCTTGACTTGGGGAGATAAATTAAAAATACCTATGAAGTCGCAGTAGGTTCGCCTCATGGCGAGGACACTGGTTTTAGGAAAAAGCTAATCCACACGCAAAATGCAGTCCAGTGCTACTAGAAGTAGTCTGCATGGGATAAAAGCGAGCGAGTGCCCACAAATAAAAACCACTATAAATACCACTTCTGGCAGTCCATGATATTTGTAATTACCCTGTGTAAATTCACTTTTCTGCGAGGATTTAATGGCTTTTCTAGCTTGTTTACTGATTATCTGAGATTTGTAGCCAAATAAAATTATTCTTACTTTGTACCGCACAAATGTGCTATCTGGGTAAAGGGGATTATTATTCATGCTTTTTGCAATGTAAAATGCAGTGCTTCTGTTTGCCATTTGTGTGTCTATGGTACATCTTTCAATTGATGTTATGCATGTTATATATATATATATATATATATATATATATATATATATATATATATATATATATATATATATATATATATATATATATATATATATATATATATATATATATATATATATATATATCTTGTCTTTACTCCAAAATTAGCTAACTAGTCAGGAATTCTGTGAAAGCTGAGGAAATTTGCTTCTATTTAAGAATGATGAGGACACCGGAGCTGATAATGAGAGTAATGAAGATATCTTCTAAAATAGAAGATATCTTCATAAAGAGAACTAGTTACGCACATTGGAAGAGGACAGTCCGCATTAAATGAGTATGTCATCATAAGGGAAAGCTGTAGAATGTCGCGACAATCGGAAATTTGGAGAATGTCGTGCAACAGGAAAGTTGGAGAATGTCGTGACAATGGGACAGTTGGAGAATGTCGTGACAACGGGACAGTTGAAATATGCTACCGCAACACATATATGGAACATATGCAAAAACACAATTTACACTGGTACTCACTTTTCAAGTTTATGCAAATGCGGCATCCTTCGCGTAACGGATCCGCTAGATATCGATGTGAAGATCTGCGGTACGGATCCAAATATGGCTGGCGTTTTGGAAGCCTGCAGTTTTGCATCCGATGGTTTCACGGTGTCCTCACCACTCACTTTATCTTTAACACCACTTTGGCCAGAGGCAGCAGACGTGCAGCTTCTTCTGACCAAAGCTGGAGAGATGGAGAACTGGGGCGAGTGTTCAGATTGCTGATATGATTGTGATGTTGATTGCTTGCGAACGAGAAGATCAGATTCACTATCATTTAGATCATCCTCGCAATGTTCTTCAATATTCTCCATGTTGGTGATAGTCTGGTATCTAGTTACAGTTTCTAATGGTCAGCTATGCAACTATGTAAGGAGGTACGCATCAGAACAGACGCGTAGTTTGAAACAGGATGATTCTGTTTTAACAATCCCTTGTTCTGTAGCACATGCAGCTATTGGTTGAGAAAGCAGGCTTGTGTAAACCTGGGGACGAATGAAAAATGTAAGTTTTATTAACTCATTGTCAATAATAATAATAATAATAATAATAATAATAATAATAATAATAATAATAATAATAATAATAATAATAATAATAATAATAACAACAATAACAATAATTGATTATGTGGTTGTTTCGGGATTTGAAATTTAAATATTGAGCACAACCCACTACTGGCAACGCCGATCGCATTCTGGTATGAACCTAAGGCCTATCCACGTCAATATGGAAGCACTATACTCGAGTTTCGCCCTCGTTTGAGCTCGTCAGTAGTGCATATCTCTGACCGGATCCGGAAACAGTCCCGGATCACGCGTGTGAAGCGGGTGTGTAACCGGCTTAGTCGTGTGGTACGTAGCGTAAAAAACATCGTCCCTGTCTCTATGGCATTTTGAACCCGCAAACGCTGGCAGCGCCACAATATTGCATGATGACATGTAAACCGCCACTGATAGAGAGGTCTACACTAAAGATGCCAACAAGATGGCGAAATACTGATCTCCCCGTAAACTGTCTACGGCAGTAGTTCTCAACCGGTGGGAAAATCCCCCCCCCCCGCAGGAGGGGGGGGGGGTTTAGGGTTTCCAGGGGGGTGGGGATTAAGATTATTTCACGATTGCGTTAATACAAGAACCGATTACTTGATATTGTTTTCCCTTCATACTTTACGGTTCTGTGCGTCTCACCCTTCTAAAATTCATTTTATAAAGTAAGTAGACCCACAAATCACGTTGTATGTGGACGTCTAGACTTGTTTTAGTATGTGCTATTAAATTTAGCTTCCATTATTACGTATACTGTGTAGGGACGGGGCGGAATTTTTAGGTAGGAAATACGAAAAGGGGGGGGGGGGGGTGACGTTCTGAAAATATGGTGAAGGGGGCACGGGCCAAAAAAAGTTGAGAACCACTGGTCTAGGGAGTGCTGGTTGATGAGGTTCGGTCAGCCGCAAGATTTACGTACGCATATTCACTTATCTACATGTACACAGAGAGCGTAGCGTGGTGGCTAGACGCTCACCTGCCGATCCTGTGGTCATGGGTTCGATCTGCATGGCGGGGGATTCGAATTGTTGAAACTGACCTGAGCTCCTTGGTCGACCCAGCCTAAAATAGGTACCAGCACATGTCGTGGGGAGTAAAGGTAGCCGGCGTGGTGCTGACCACATCACACCCCCCCCCCCCCAGTGCTGATTGATCTATATAATTTGGATCCAGCACCATATGCCCAAAGCGTCTATAGACTTGTAAAAGGGTTCTTTATTTACTTTATTTACAGAAACTACATCAATACATGTCTGCTTGCGTACATCGACAAGCTCTCAGTGACAACTACAGACATCCAGGCTAGTTGCACAGACATTACAAAAAGAAAATAATTCAAGAATAAGTCCAGGTATTGAATTCTCTCCTACGCAAACATATACAGTATAACTTCGATTAACCGTCACCGTCGGGACCAGGGCGGTGACGAAAAAGCGAATGGGCGGATAATAGAAATCTCTTAATACATCTCGTATGTACAGTAACGTGATGTCACTGAAAGCATTCTTTGTGCTTCTGAGTGGCTAGTTGTAGGCTCTTAGTTAAGAACTGATCCTTCATCACCATCAATTTCTTCTTCTTCAATGGTAGTCACACTAGAGACAATTTCATCATCGTTCAAACTTTCAAAGCCTCCATCCATTTTGTTACATTCTAAACAATGCGTTACTTCTTCTGGCATAATGTTTTCACTGTTTAGTCCTACATTGTAACACAGTAAAACCCGACACCCCACATTATGCCAACGGCTTCGGGGGAAAGAGCGCAATTGGGAGGGTACAAGCCTTACCCTGGTGCGAGGAAATGCAACCTAAAGACAAAGTGTCATGGCAGGGCAGACCAGGCCCTAAGCCTTGGTTGGCGGCTGGTCTATGATCGAAGCTCCGACAGGCGGACAATTAGAGCATTGCTTTGCTGATCCGGCAGCTTCTGCAGCTTGTCTTGTTCCAGATGCACAGGTGTTACCTTTCCTCTGGAGTGAACTAGGCAGGCCGAGAGAGGGATCATGCTGCATGGGCAACACATGATCTCAATATTTTAGCCCAGGCTTTGTGCTATGGAGAGGCAATAACTCCATCCCTTACAAACTATCGTCTGTCAAGACGGCAAGGTGCCAATGATAGGTAACACAGTAGCACAATGTCGTCAACACTAACAGTCTCAGTTCCTTCAGTTTCGTCAATAGGTTCAGGCAAGAGTTTATTTCACCCATTCTTTAGGTTAGACACTGTAAGGTCAGCCCAGGCAGTGGCGAGATGCTGGTGGTGAAGGATAACACAAACTGTACCCAGGTAGTGGCGAGATGCTGGTGGTGAAGGATAACACAAATTGACAGTTAAACGAGTGGCTGTTAATCGAAGATTTACTGTATGTATACTCTTGATCACTGCAGCAGTTAGATTTCCCCAAAAAGAGGAGGGATAAGGATTCAAAGCTACACTGTAATTGATAAAATCAGCACCTAACAATTACTGAAAGATGGCTTAAGAAAAATCCAACGACAAACGTCACTTCTCATTACCAAGAGGAGATTAATTGTTCATCTTAAAGCTGAGAGAGGAAAAGACGGTACTGCGGCTAGGAAGCCGAAATCGGTTTCTAGGAAGCCGCAGTGGCTAGCACGCTTGCCCGTCGGCAGGATGTCATGTGTTTCAATCCCCATATATGTAATTGTTTCTTCTTCTTCTTCTTCAGCGTTCCGAGCCATTGAGGTTCTTTGCTGCAAATACAATCCGTCTCCATTCGTCTCTCTGGTGGACCTTCTCTTGCCAGTCGTTGATTCCAAGTGCTTGTAGGTCTGTACATGTATTATCTCTCCACCGCCTTCTTGGTCTACCTCGGGGTCTACGGTCATTTATTTCCTGAGTGTAAGCGAGTTTTGTTTCCCTATTATCTTCCATTCTTTCTATATGCCCCAGCCATTGTAGTCTATTAGCCTTCATGATACCAGTGATTAGCGGGGACTTAAACAGATCATAAATGTCTTTGTTACTTCTTCTTTTCCACTCTCCACTTTGTGTATCCCTAATGGGTCCAAAGATGCGTCTTAAAATTTTGTTCTCAAAGGTTTGTAACAAGGCTTCGTCTCCTTTCGTTGTACTCCAGGTTTCAGAGCCATACAGCACAACTGGTCTGATCAGTGTTTTGTATATTGTGATTTTGGTGTTACGAGATAGCGCCTTTGATTTTAGTAGATGTTGTAGTGCATAGTATATCTTATTTATGTAATTGTTTATTTTTTTTAATTCGTCTGGGCGCCCACGTAATTGGTACCAGAAACTTCCCTACGAAGTCAAGGGAAAGCTTGTCCTATTGATCCTGTCACCCACCCAGTGCCGACTGGTCTGTCAAAACATGGGGCTAGCATCATATAACCAAATATCACTAGGTGTGTAACACGGTATATTACTTAGTTTAATATGTCTGCTGATTAACACATGTGTTAACATGTATTACTAATGTTGAAACGCTTTAAATTTCATTGAAGTTATTTTTTAAAGATACTTTGGCTATGAACATGTTTTGCACAGAGCAAAAGCATTTTGTTGAAAATGAGTTTCTTCTTTAGCAATTACGCTCACATTGTTTATGAATAATACGGGGTTAGGAAGAAAATCATGAAAGCCTGAAGTCTCAAAGAGGGAACGGATATTAAATATTGTCTCGCCGTTTGAACATTGCTTTCGTTGATTTCCATCCATCCATCATGTTTCCTGCAGATAAGCCTGGGCGATCCTGTTTTGCCATCTCATTCGATCACCAGAGTCGTGAATCAGCTCCGTGTTTCTGTCTCGACCCTGCCACCTGGCCAAGCCATCCAGGTATTTACTTCTCGGTCTTCCCCTTGGTCTGTTCCCTTCGATCTTGCCAGTTGTCACAAGTTCTCCAATTCATTTCTTCTCATAACATGTCCATAACATTTTGACTGTCTACGTCTAATTTCTCTAATCAGTTTACGATCTTCATTTGTTTCTTGAAGGACTCGTTCATTGGTTTTTCTGTCTGTCCATGGTATTCTTTGCATTTTCCTCTGAAAATGTAGACACTTCTTTATCGTTTTACCGGTGTCCGTGGCGAAGGCGTTACTGGACGCGATTCGTAATCCAGTATACCCGGGTTCGAAACACAGCGGTGGTGGTTTTTTTCAAAAAAATGTATAGGTGCCGGTCGTTCAGATAGCAATGGCAAACTACTGAACGTAAAAACTTACTCAGGAATCACGAACAACCAAAATGCTAGGGTTGACTGCTCAGTCCTGTGAAAGACATGAAACTAAATTTATTGTTATCGTTTTTAACTTTCTGGTATTTTTCAGAACGTCGCTCTCGGCAGGGTGCGCAGGAAAGCCTCTCTATCTCTTGCCATTTTTCCCGCCTCATGCACCTCGGAAGTTTCAGAAAGAGCGCTCTTATCCTTTCGTCTATGTCCACGGCCATCTATTTAAAAGCAATGTCTAGTTACTGATGTTATGTATTAGAATACTCAGTTCAAATTCAACTCCATATTTATGGAATTCTAACCGAATTCTCGTTACCAAATGTCTTGCCGTGAGACAGCTTTACTGAACATTAGTTGCCAAAGATTGATAACTAGCGTCTCGGGGTGCGGCATTCAGGTATCTATTTCGCTGTTTACCTGTCCCCTAATGTTTTGATGGCTCATTAGAGATGGGTGAAGAGTACGGTTTTATTTTGTGAATGTTGTTTATGCTCCTTGGTGGTTCTTACTGCTGCCAAAGTGTGATTAGCCTCAGCCTTCAAATGTTGTTTGTACGTTATTCTCATTTTGAGGCTTGTTCAGTAGTCACATAAATATTTACTTTTTACTGTGATTAACTTAAACTGCCAGGATAACTAACAACTTATGTCTGCACAAGGCTAATGAGAGTATAAAATTATATATAAATTTAAGCTGGAGAAAATGTTCTTTGGTCAGGAAATTAGAAGGGGAGGAATTCAACAATATCGCGACGACTGCAACGATCGGCGATAGAAAAGGCAGGGGTAGACCGAGAGAAATGATGTTGTACAGAGTGCCAAACGGCTTCAATTAAGTAAATCAAATCTTCCTTAAATCGCTGATTTTTCTTGACGTTTAACAATTTCTATGAAATGAAACAGGCATGAATAATTTCGTTGTGCGGTCTGTATATGCCGGCTCCGTGGTAAAGGTGTTACTGACGCAGTTCGTGATCCAGGATACCAGCGTTCGAAACACAGCTGCGGGGTATCGGACAGCTAACTGCCTTGCTTTGGTTTTTTTACGAGATGGTACGGTCGTTCAGAAATCAATGGCAAACTACCGAATGTAACGTAAACTTGTCAAGAGATCACAACAGCAAATAAAATGCTGGTGTTGACTGCGACGTCCTGTAAAGGATATGCAACTAACTTTACTCTCTGCACATATGGTTCTCATATTAAAGACACGACCCCAAGTACTTTTGACTGCCCATAGTCCAAGTATTTTATTCTTCAACTTCCTTTCTATTCTCTACTGGATGATTTGCCGGAGGGTCGGTCGTGTTATCTTGGTTTGTTAAAGCCATTGTACGATAGTCCGTGTACGATAATAAAATGTCTTTCTTTGGCACGGCAAGGTTGGTTACTCACGTCCAAGCCTTAGGCCAGTTAGCACAGCTCCTGATCGTCAAGCGAAGTACATGACAGACGCAGACGCTAGCCTCTCCTCCTGTCTGAGGTAGTTCAGCTGGTGTATCATCACAGCCTGGAGACATCGACGTTTCTACAGACTTTGTATTGCTCATCGTACATTCTCAAAAAGGTCTCTCTCTCTCTCTCTCTCTCTCTCTCTCTCTCTCTCTCTCTGTCTGTCTGACTGTCTGTCTTGTCTCTCCATTTATCTATCTTCATGCATTCATCAATTATTCATCAATCTTTCTAGCATAGCCTTATTCTGATATTCTATTTCCTTTTATATTATTTATCACATGCAATGATAAATGATTTCCTTAAACACGTCTTCAACTTTTCCCCTTCATATCTTCTATTGCATTATAAGTGTTCAAAGCGTGCTGATATTTTCTTATCATTTTTTTCTCTGATTTTTCTCGTCAAATTATATGTTTAACATTCAATGAGTGAATCGACGAAATCGAGAGGTATAGAAGCGTAATTCGGTAAGCTGTACTAGAACACAATCATTGGAACCTTACCGTCTTGACAGACGGATAGTTTGTGCTTTAAAAAGGCATAATAACTTTTACCTATGGCGGTAGCGAATGTGACTGATAAGGCCAATTCGCGCTGTAAATGTTCGTTCACAGTGGGTGCATGTGAACACGTGGTCATTTCCATCATCATGCACCATCTTGCATCTCACATGCTCGGTTTGTGACTTATCTGCAATAATTTTCTCCTTTGTCTTTATTCCATTTCTGATGTTTGCCCTCCATGCAACACGTTCAGCGGCAACTTGCTCCCAATGTGCATTATCAATGCCTGTATCAATCATGTTCCGCTTACACACATCTTTGTATCGTAGTAGAGGCCAACTCTGAGATCTCTTACCCATCTGCAATTCACCAAAAAAGATGTCCTTTGGTATTCTGTCATCATCCATCCTCCTAAGATGTCCTATCCATCTAAGTCTACGAAGACTGAGCATGGAATAAACCGTCACACAACCTGATCTTTCCAATACTTCAGTATTTGTGATTTTGTCTTACCACTTAATACCAAAAATTCTTCGCAGACACCGCATATGCTTGCTTGCTTGCTTGCTTGTGTTCATTGGCTTGAGCTCCAACGCGAAGTTCTGTATGTCGGATGAAGGCATCCTGTTGTCCAACATCAGTGCGATGTCATACAGGACCTGAGGTTTGCGTGAGTATCCGTTGTCCCATGTCTGGCTTATTGGTGTGCAGACTGGTGGTTCCTCGCCGTACAGGCAGACACTCTCCGACTTCGGAGGAATCGGCGATCCTACTGACTTTAGCCAGGACCCCGAAGTGACCTGTTGCCCAGGACGCTCGACGAGGACGCGTCAATAGGTCTTGGCCATTATATAATCCGGCCCTGGTGCCTTGGAAACACCTCTGCGTCCCACACCGCATATGAAAGCTGTTTAAACGTTCCTCTTGGTGTGAGTAAGTTGTCCAGGTTTCACTGCCATAAAGAAGAGTACTCAGGACACAGGCTTGATAGACAAGGACTTTTGTTTTGGCAGTAAACTTCCTGTTCTCCCAGACTCTTTTTCTTAGCCTGTTCAATCACAAGTTACAAAATGACGTTGCGGCTAAAGCCTTCGTCACGCACAAACAACAAACAAACAGTGATACAATGATATAACTACTGACATCGATTATTTGTAGCGCGAATTACATGTTCAGAAAATTGACTATGATGCGTACTATGTTGCGGACTTTTGTGTTGGCATTCTGGCAGCGGCATTATGCATAGTATATCTGTGTGGGCTGTTGGTTTGTCGAGACTCCTGTCTGTTCACTTTGCACATGGGGCAGTGAGGAGCTCTTTGTGTGATATTCACAGGCACAGGAATGGAACATAATGGGACGGCCCTTTGCCGTGAAGTTGGAATGGCGACTAACTCCAAGATAAAATCTACTTATATATAAAGTTTACTTAGCTGTTGTGAAACGCTGTCATGTTGTGAACTCGACATGTGTGTTTTAACACTATTATTGCCTTCTAATTTTAATGTCCTTTAATTTATACATTTATCCTATCAGAATGATGTTTTCCCTGTGACATTTCTCCGCTTCTTGTGCACATTGTTTTATGAAAGGTCTTTTGAGCTAATTAACAATAGATAATGTTCTCGCTTGTATAGTTAGCTCATCGGGTGTTATGTCTTCTTGTACTGTCGTCAGCACCTCGGTGTGTTTTGTATTGATCTGTTATCGCTTGTTAAGTGCTATTGCAATATCTCGATCCGCATCACAGTGTGCTTCAGCTTGTGGCTTTCTCAATTTTAATATTGAAATTCATCTTTTGTACACTCGGATGTCAACTTGGTACCTGGCCATCAAGTGAGGCCTAAGTGTAGAGTATTCGTCTATGTTGCTTACCGTAAATAAAGGACCCTTTTACATGCCTCAAGGCACATTGAGCATGGAATGCTAGACCCACATTTGTATACGTCACTTGGATCTCGGTGAGTATCGGTCGCCTTTATTTCCCAAGAACTTTCCTGGTATCCACGTTAGTCAATTTCGACCTGATGTTAACTAAAAGATGAGTATAACTGATGGATAAACAAACTTCGTTTATCCCCTATCTCATTCCGATGTCTTATACCGAATGGGATTTTTGTTAAACGAAACGCGATTCGTTCATCTCCTCTTTAATTTCAATGTCCTATAATTAATGAACATGGTAAGTGTTTTCCCTCCTCTGTTCTTTCGACATCGCTTTTCTCTCTAATTTCCCCCATGATTACATGTCTATTTTTCTACCTTGTTTAATATCCCTTCTAAACAACTCTCACATTAATGAACTAATTTAACCATGATATGATACAAGTATTGGCCTATAAACGTGTATAACTGGCGCGGTCCTTTCTTCCCTCGTAAGTCTAATTGTGAGAAGTAGATCACTAACTGGGTTCTATTCAAATAGCAGTGAATGATGTATCGACACCGCGCTGCATATATTTCACATCAATGTATCGTCTGTCTGTTCTCTTAATGTCCCAGTTTATCCTTCTATCCTGATATATACTCCATTATGTTTGTCTGCATACATTTCACATCAAGGTATTGTCTGTCTGTGCTCTTAATGTCCCAATTTATCCATTTATCCTGATATAGACTCCTCATGGACAGATAGAAAAACCAATGACCAAGTACTACAAGAGACAAATGAAAATCGTAGATTGATTAGAGAAATTAGACGTAGACAGTCAAAATTTTTTGGACATGTTATGAGAAGAAATGGACTGGAGAACTTAGTGACAGCTGGCAAGATCGAAGGGAACAGACCAAGAGGAAGACCGAGAGGAAAATACCTGGATGGCTTGGCCACATGGCATGGACGAGACAGGAACACTGAGCTGATCCACGACTCTGGTGATCGAGTGAAATGGCGAATCATGACCGCCCACGCTTTCCGGCATGGCACATGATTGATTGATTGATTGAGACTCCTCACATTTCATGTCCCTGTTTTTAGTCCCATGGAAAAACTGTTCATCACAGTAATACATTCAAGCCGCGGTCTTACTAGACACATTGACAGATAAATTCACAGATGAGTAGAAGAAACAGACAATGAAGCCGATTTTCCACAGACAGACAGATAGGCAGAAAGTCAGGCAGGGAAGGAGGGAGGCAGACTGACAGAAAGAAAACCCGGCATGCAGGCAGGCAGGCAGGCAGGCAGGCAGACAGGCAGGCAGGCAGGCAGGCAGGCAGGCAGGCAGGCAGACAGACAGACAGACAGACAGACAGACAGACAGACAGACAGACAGACAGACAGACAGACAGACAGACAGACAGACAGACAGACAGACAGACAGACAGTAGCAAACCCACAATCAGCAAAGCAATGTGCTATATATTGTGATACCCAAAGCTCGCGAATATCATTCGCACCTTATCTCCTGCTGCATCAAATTTAACAGAAAGTAAAACTGCTTCCCGTGTTTCCTCCAGCATGGCATGTTTCATAAATGAATAATGCGTCCTTCTACCGTCAGTAACAAATCTTCTTTTTATCCTAGCATCCAACAGAACACCGACAGGTCGGAATTTTTAATGAGAGACGGGCAGACAGACGGTGGGACGGACATAATTTGTTAGAAATCATATTAGCCAAGATTTTACTGTCAAACGGGGGCGTGCAGATAGGCTGATCTGATATGCCGAGAGACAGGTAGATTGGCATGGGGGAGAGGGTAGAGAGAGAGAGAGAGAGAGAGAGAGAGAGAGAGAGAGAGAGAGAGAGAGAGAGAGAGAGAGAGACGGATGACTAACATTTCATCTGAATATGGATGTGGAGGGTCTCCATGGCGTAGTAATCAAGGAATCTACCTCGTGCTTTGAAGGTTGTGGATTCGTTTTCAGACCGCGTCGTGCAAACCATGAGTGCAATGTATCCGGATACCCGGTATGGATAAGGAAGAGGGTCCATCGCTACAGCTACGGAGTTCGTCCTTTGTGGGATGGCCTCGGAAGGGGCCGCTTGTGGTTCTAGGGAGAGGGACAAGGCAGGGTAGGATTGAAGCCTGTCTTTAGGATTTCCAGCCTTGTGTAAATGTATATTAGTATACTCCTTTAGACCATTCTGACTTGTTATCAAGACGGTCATCAAACATAACGTAATTTATTTATATTATGTCCACCATTCCTCTAAAAGTACTGGAGAGTTTTGGTCAGAGACCATAACTTTATAAAGGGAAAATCCCAACTGCACCTCCCCGCGGTAGAGGATGGAAACACACTACGGTGTGGCTAACACAGCTCTGGGGACCGAGTATCCACCGGAATAAGTGGACAACTCTGCAGCTGAGCAGAGCAGGGCACTCACTTGTCCTTACAGTCGGAAATGGCTGTCAAAGGCAGAGGTAAAAAGACCACCATGTGAATGTGGAAGGCAAGGGGAAACCACCACATTATCTTCCCAAGACTTCATGGCAAAACATATATCAAAGTTAGTGAAGGACGTTAATGGCTGTCTTAGGGCATCCTCGTCCGGTAGGGACAGTCATGAGCCACAGGTGACACCAGACCCTGATGGCAAAATCTTAACTAAAATAAATAAATTTAGAGTAGGAACATGGAATGTTAGGACATTAAATGAGCTAGGAAAGTTGACCAATGTTCTAAGAGAGATGGATAGCATGAAAATGAATATACTAGGCGTTAGTGAGATGAGATGGAAGGGATCGGGCAAAATTATAGCTGACAATCACACAATAATTTATTCTGGAGGGGATACACATGAAAAAGGTGTAGGAATAATATTAGACGAAAAAACAGCCAAGTCAATTAATGGATACTGGTGTATTTCAGATAGAGTTATTATGGTAAAAATCAAAGGCAAACCAATAGACATAAATATTATACAAGTATATGCACCAACAGCAAGCAGTAGTGATGAAGAAATACAACACTTTTACGACGAAATAGAAATGGCGATGGCTCAAATTGGATCACAAGAAATAAAGATAATACTTGGTGATTTTAATGCAAAAGTAGGAAAGGGAAAAATGGAGGATGTAGTGGGGAATTATGGTTTAGGTACAAGAAATGAAAGAGGGGAAAAGCTAATAGAATGGGCAAATATCAATGATATGATAATTGGAAACACATGGTTTAAACACCATAAAAGACGACTGTACACATGGATAAGCCCTGATAAGAAAATACGCAACCAAATTGACTACATACTAATTAATAAAAGATTTAGAAATGCTTTAATGAATGTAAAGACAATGCCTGGTGCTGACTGTAATAGTGATCATGTACCACTATGTGGACAAATAAAAGTAAGATTAAAGAGAGGCAAAAAAATGGTTAAGAACATGCGACTTAATAAAGAGGTTCTGAAAATAGATAAAGAAATGCAAGAACAATACAGAGTGACTGTGAAAAATAGGTACAATGCAATAACTAAAATACAGAGTATAGATGAACAATGGGAAATGTTAAGGGACTCCATTCATCAAACTAGCAAAGAAGTATTACCGGAGAGAGGCAAAATAGCTAAGAAAAAATGGATGAATGAAGATATCTTAAAACTGATGGACAAAAGAAAACAGAGTAAAAATGACAAACAAGAATACGCTAAGATAAATAAAGAAATAAAAGATAAATGTGGGAAGGCTAAAGAAAGTTGGTTAAACGAGCAATGCAAAAAAATTGAATTAAATTCCATTAAAGATACAAAAAATATGCACAGACAAATCAGTGAGCTTACAGGAAGAAAAATAAGTATAAATACAGGGTGTTTGAAATCAAAAACAGGAAAGATAATATTAGAGGAAGATGCTATAATGAAGAGGTGGAATGAGTATATAAGAGAATTATATGAAGGAGAAAGGGAAGAATTAACAGAAGATAGTAACTTAGAAGGTCCACCTATTCTGAAAGAAGAAGTCGCTGACGCTATGAAACGTATGAAGAAAGGAAAAACAGCTGGGCCAGATGAAATCACAATAGAAGAATTAGAAGTATTGGGAGAATTTGGAGTAGATATATTAACCAAAATGTTGAATGATATTTACAGCAGTGGATATTTACCCAGTGATATGCTGAAATCTGTATTTATAGCTATACCAAAAAGACCAGGAGCAATTGATTGTGAAGATTTTCGTACAATTAACCTTATAAACCATATCACTAAGCTTCTACTCAGAATCATAATGAGAAGAACTTAAAAGAAAATAAAAATGGAAATTAGTGAAGAACAGTATGGATTTGTGGAAGGAAAGGGCACAAACAATGCAATTTATACATTACGGACACTAATAGAAAGGTCAATAGAGAAACAGAGAGACATATATTTGTGCTTCATAGATTATACTAAGGCATTTGATAAAGTAAAACGTGATAAACTGATTAAAATGTTGGAAGATATCAACACTGATGGAAAAGATTTAAGAATAATAAAGAATATTTACTGGAACCAAGTAGCAGCAATTAAAATGGGAAATAAAGAGGGTAGTTACGAACAGATAAAGCTAGGAGTACGACAAGGGTGTGTCTTGTCACCAGATCTTTTCTCCCTTTATAGCGAAGTAATAATGAGAGGGATCAAAGAGATGCCAGGAATACTAGTTGGAGGTTATAATATAAATAATATACGCTATGCAGATGACACAGTATTGGTGGCGGATAATTCAACAGACCTACAACAATTATTAGACATTGTAGTAACAGAGAGTGTAAGGAAAGGACTCTCCTTAAATATCAAGAAAACAGTAACAATGGTAATATCAAAGAAAATGGTGACACCAAAATGTGACATAGAAATAGAAGGGAAAATCCTTAACCAAGTTGATAAATTTAGATACCTAGGGGCATTTATAACATCAGATGGAAGATGTACAACAGAGATTAGGAGCAGAATAGGGCAGGCAAAAGCCGCATTTCAGAAAATGAAGAGTATCTTATGCAATAAGTCACTATCACTGAATGTAAGAAAGAGAGTGATGAAATGCTATGTAGAACCAGTTTTGCTGTATGGCAGTGAATCTTGGAATGTAAATGAACAAATTAAGAAGAAATTAGAAGCAACAGAGATGTGGTTCCTGAGACGAATGTTGCGAATTCCTTGGACTGCCAGAGTAACTAACGACGACCGCCTGAAACAGGCTAACGAAACTAGAACATTATATACAACAATAAGACAGAGACAAACAGCTTTCCTCGGCCATGTGATGAGAAGAGAGGCATTGGAGAACATCGTAACAACTGGAAAGATCGAGGGGAAGAGAGGCAGAGGTAGACCAAGAGAAGTGATGCTGGATGGATTGAGACGGTGGCATGGAGGAATATCAGCAGTAGAGTTGATCCAGAAAACCAAAGACCGAGATCTATGGAGAGCCATGAACGCCTACGCCAGCTGGCACGGCACTTGATGATGATGATGATGATGATGATGATGATGATGATGATGATGATGATGATGATGATGATGATGATGATGATGATGATGATGATGATGATGATGATGATGTCCACCAACCAGGATTCCTGGCAAATTTTCTGTAGATCTCATTATATATTTACTGCACAATGAGAACAAATCAGCAGAAAGTGCACAACCTTGTCTGACGCCCTTCATTATACACTGGGATGTTCCTACCAGGGTATAGATTATTATGGCTGTTGTTTGCAGCCAATATGTGTTCTTTATTATTCGCAGATCTTTGCCGTCAACGGTTACTGGCTTTAGAAGTTTTATTATTTCGTCATGTTTCACATTGTCAAATGCTTTTGTCTAGTCAATGAAGCGGAAAGAGAGATAGAAGAAGACAGCGTGAGAAGATTCCTGACAGTCTTGTGCCATGGCACGAAAAGGAGTCAACACACGAATTAATCCATGACGTCTGAGATCGTAATTTGTGGTGAGGCATGATCATCCACGCCAGCCGGCAAGGCACTGGATGATGATTATACTCCGTGGTAGCCTTGTAGTTAACGAACTTGCCCATCAGCACATTGGCCCTCTAATTCAATCCACAGTGCGGCTCAGTAGTCAACTCAACAGCATACATTGGTATTTAGAGCAGGTTATATGCACTGCGGCCGGCTTCGTGGCCTAGAGGTTAGCGACTTTTCTCCTTAATCTCGTATACTCTCTCAAGTAACGTGACGACGGTGAGAATCAGCAGTGGTTCGAATCGCGTCGGTAACTTAAGGGGTATGTGAGCCGGCCGCTCAGAAAGCAATGGCAAACTACTGAGCGTAATCTTGCCAAGAAATCAACAATCAGCTGAAAGATGCTGATGTTGACAGCGATGTCCTGTAAAGGATATGCAAAAAGAAAAAAATATGCACTGCGTAATTTAACTTGATAGCAATTACCATGTATCATCCTCCTTGTCGGCTGGCGTTGGCGATCATGTGTCTCCCCAAATTACGATCACCGACGGCATGGAAAATTATGTGTTGACTCCAATTCGTGCCATGACACAAGACTGTCAAGAATTTTCTAACGCTGTCTTCCTCTGTCTCTCTTTTCATAAATCATTCCGACTGTCACAATATGTTCCAATTGTTGTATTCTCATAAAGTGGCCAAACAATGATGACTGTTTCTTTCTGTTGTTTGTGATACGTTGTCTTATACCTGCTATACTACAAGTAATAGCCATTTGCGTAATACCACTACGTGTATTGATTATGCTATGTATCGTGTACTTTCTTTCCTCCGTCTGTCCTATCCAACTGTTAGATTAGCACATTGTCTTCCTACTGTCACTTTAATTGCTTATGTCACAGATTATTACCGCTGTAACTGTCTTGGACGAAAATACTTATCCTTCTACCCTTTATCTTCATTCCATTGGATCATAGGTCATCAACCAACTAATACGAAGGTATCCTATAAGTGTACTATCTCATGCAACTTCTCCTTGTTATCTCTGTTTTCTTTTACACTTCACACATAATTATAACACTCCATGTGCCACGTCTTCACGCACTCCTTGGCGAAAATAAGTTCAGTCGGTGAAGTAGACTCACTGGCGGCTTTCTCTGCATAGCTAGCGTCTTACGCCGTATTGAAGAAACAGCTTCCATCTTGGTTGACTAGATTATTCTGAATGCAGAAACAACATAAGTTTTTATATTTGTTTCGAGTTGCAGACAACGTTTTCTTCCGGATGGAGTAACCAGTAACATGTTTATATGTCGCCTCTTACGACATGCATGGCTGATAACAGTGCTACACTATTGTGTTTCCTTTAAGGGCTCTGGTAATGCACGGGCACACATATTCATTAAACTCAAGTAAAAAATACCTTGAAGGGTTCAAGAGGACAAATATCTTTTACTTTCAAGTAAAAACGCCTGAAGAGATGAATTAACGAGGCGAAAAGAAAGAAAGATCGAGTCACAAATTACACAATGAGTTAAATACGTGCGGAACAGAAAGTGCTACGGTGAAATTAGACGGAAATTATTAAAGTAACATAAAAGCATAATGAGTGGCATAATTAGTTAACAGTAATATAAGGCGGGAAGAACACCTGAAAATCAAAAAAGATAACATAGGACAGACTACGTTAAAATATCATAAGACAGAGATGTGAAGTAACATAGTACAGAAAGAAGTGATGTAACATAGTACAGAAAGAAGTGAAGTAACATAGTACAGAAAGAAGTGAGGTAACATGGTACAGAAAGAAGTAAAGTAACATAGTACAGAAAGAAATGAAGTAACACAGTACAGAAAGAAATGAAGTAACATAGTACATAAAGAAGTAAAGTAACATAGTACAGAAAGAGGTGAAGTAACATAGTATAGACAGAAGTGAAATAACATAGTACAGAAAGAAGTGAGGTAACATAGTACAGAAAGAAATGAAGTAACATAGTACATAAAGAAGTGAAGTAACATAGTACATAAAGAAGTGAAGTAACATAGTACATAAAGAAGGGAAGTAGCACAGTACAGAAAGAAGTGAAATAACATATTGCAGAAAGAAGTGAAGTAATATAGTAGAGAAAGAAGTGAAGTAATGTAGTACAGAAATAAGTGAAGTAACATAGTACAAACAGAAGTGAAGTAGCATAGTAGAGAAATAAGTGATGTAACATAGTACAGAAAGAAGTGAAGTAATAATATAGTACTGACAGAAGTGAAGTAACACAGTACAGACAGAAGTGAAGTAACATATTGCAGAAAGAAGTGAAGTAATAATATGGTACTGACAGAAGTGAAGTAACACAGTACAGACAGAAGTGAAGTAACATAGTACAGACAGAAGTGAAGTAGTATAGTAGAGAAAGAAGTGATGTAATATAGTACAGTAAGGCGTGAAGTAACATCTTCTTCTTCTTCTTCTTCAGCGTTCCGAGCCATTGAGGTTCTTTGCTGCAAATACAATCCGTCTCCATTCGTCTCTCTGGTGGACCTTCTCTTGCCAGTCATTGATTCCAAGTGCTTGTAAGTCTGTACATGTATTATCTCTCCACCGCCTTCTTGGTCTACCTCGGGGTCTACGGTCATTTATTTCCTGAGTGTAAGCGAGTTTTGTTTCCCTATTATCTTCCATTCTTTTTATATGCCCCAGCCATTGTAGTCTATTAGCCTTCATGATACCAGTGATTAGCGGGGACTTAAACAGATCATAAATGTCTTTGTTACTTCTTCTTTTCCACTCTCCACTTTGTGTATCCCTAATGGGTCCAAAGATGCGTCTTAAAATTTTGTTCTCACAGGTTTGTGTGAAGTAACATAGTACAGAAAAATGTGAAGTAATATTGTACAGAAAGAAATGAAGTAACATAGTACAGACAGAAGTGAAGTAAGATAGTACAGAAAGAATTGGAGTTATACGCAACAGTGAGTTAACCCCCATGGATGTAAGCACAATCCGAGAGAACTATGGACATAAATTGTTATAAATAGCAAGAAGCACATGAGACAGTGTCTTTAGCTGAAAACGTATAATATATTCAACAATTGCAGGACATTGCACTGTTAAAAATACATGTGTACCGTAGCAGCTTCCTGTTATGGATCTGTCATGATGAAGGGCTATCACATTGTTTAGGCCCGAATGCAAGGAGAATTAGGCTGCCTGTCTGTCTCTAGCTTAGCCAGACGTCAAACCCAGGTGTCTCACCCTCGCCCTGCCGCGCTCATACCATCAGTTCAACTCCCTAACAACTACACTAACGCGCCTTTGTAGTAATAAAGTTAGTTGCATATTCTTTACAGGATGTGACAGTCATCCACAGAGCTTTTTTTGTGTGTGGCTGTTTGTGAAAAGTTTACATTCCGTATTTGCCACTGCTTTTTGAACCACATTCACTCTCATACTTTCCTATTGGAATGTGAGGTGTTTACCAAGTAGACAAGGATATTAATAAGGGTATCCCAGTTGGGATGCGACCTATCCTCTGAAGCCTTCTTCGGGAAGCCTGGAATTCGTCTCGTTTCCCCCATGTGAAGATAATTATAGATAAAGCTCCCATGTGTTGCCGGGGCCCATAAGGGAAGCAAAGAATAGCAACACTGTAGCCTACCACGCATGTCGTAAGAGGCGACTAAGGAGGCTTGATGGTTCCGTCGCCCTGCTACTGAGTGAGTGTGTGGCGCGACACTGTGAGCTGTGATTTTCGTGTGAAATGCTTTTGAATCTGCCTTAGGTTTTTTGGAATGTGACTGCATGTTCGGAGTGATGGCAGGTGGCTATGTCCCGGAGTTGACCGGTTTTTGCCTAATGCAGAAATGCGTGGCTGCTGGGCTTCTGGTTGACTGCCACTGCCATCAGCGATGAACTGTATTTTCGTGGACTGTGTGGGTGAAACATCTAGGAAACATTCAGATAGTAAAATGACAGCGGATTCCATCAGAGATGAACTGGGTGTTTCGTGGGGGACTGGTGTGGTGACATTCTGGTGGCAGCATTATGCACAGTGTATTTGTGCGGGCTGTTGTTTGTCGAGACTCCTGTCTTTTCCATTTTTTACATTGGGCAGTGGGGAGTGTTTTGTGTGATATTCACTGGCACAGGAATGGAGCATAATGGGGACGACCCGTTGCTGTGAAGTTGGAACTGCGACTAACATAGATAAAGCAAGTATCTTACACGAAATTTTCTAATATATTGGCTCCTTTGGAAGGTGTGGAGACCACGGACTTTTACCACTATCTCTAATGAAGATTTCCTCCTCTATGAATGAGACAAGGAACTAGTGTGAATTTGCCCGCCCTCATGGGGTCTCCAATAGTCTATTCTTATGTGATGTATACACTTAAACATATAATTTATGAACTGAACATACACAGGTAGCACAAGACATCCAGTGCGTGAACAGAACATACACTGTTATCACAGAACAGTCACTGTGTGAACAAAACATACACTGTCCTTACAGAGCAATCACTGGATGAACAGAACATATACTGTCATCACAGAACTATCACTATGTAAACAGAACATTCTTCAAGAAATCACTCAAACACCTGAATTACAACATAAAAATATAATCTGCAATCAAAGGTTAAAGTGCAAGTCATATTGAGAACAAAACATTAGGTTCACATGGAGTAACATCTGTTGTGAAAACATATTGGTAACTCATGGATCATCCAGATACAACAATTATATATATATATATATATATATATATATATATATATATATATATATATATATATATATATATATCTATATATATATATATATATATATATATATATATATATATATATATATCTTCTTCAGCGTTCCGAGCCATTGAGGTTCTTTGCTGCAGATACAATCCGTCTACATTCGTCTCTCTGGTTGACCTTCTCTTGCCTGTCGTTGATTCCAAGTGCTTGTAGGTCTGTACATGTATTATCTCTCCACCGTCTTCTTGGTCTACTTCGGGGTCTACGGTCATTTATTTCCTGAGTGTAAGTGAGTTTTGTTTCCCTATTATCTTACATTCTTTCTATATGCCCCAGCCATTGTAGTCTATTAGCCTTCATGATACCAGTGATTAGCGGGGACTTAAACAGATCATAAATGTCTTTGTTACTTCTTCTTTTCCACTCTCCACTTTGTGTATCCTTAATGGGTCAAAAGATGCGTCTTAAAACTTTGTTCTCAAAGGTTTGTAATAAGGTTTCGTCTCCTTTCGTTGTACTCCATGTTTCAGAACCATACAGCACAACTGGTCTGATCAGTGTTTTGTATATTGAGATTTTGGTGTTACGAGACAGCGCCTTTGATTTTAGTAGATGTTGTAGTGCATAGTATATCTTATTTCCAGAGTTGATTCTAGTTTGTATTTCTTCCCTTATGATGTTGGAGCAGTTGAAGATTGTACCCAGGTATTTGTATGTTTCCGTTCTTTTAATGGTCATATTATCTATTTGTATGTGGCCAGAGTTTTTAGCCATTCCTTCTCTTGAAATCAACATGTATTCTGTCTTATCTTGGTTGATAACCAGCCCCATCTGTTGGGCTTTTTCCTTTAAGTGAGTCAATATTTCCAATGTCTTTTGTTCATTTTCCCCTATAATATCTATATCATCTGCATAACCAAGCAGCTTGGATGTTCCTCCAATATGACAGTCCTCCTTTACCTTCCTTACAACTTTCTCTAGAGCCAGATTGAAGAGTAGCGGCGATAGTGCATCACCCTGTTTCAAGCCAGATGTTAATTGGAAAGGGTCTGATTTCCTGCCTTTACATGTTACTATATTATAAGTATCTTCCTTGCATAGTCTGGTCATGTTGATTAACTTCCTTGGTATTCCAAATTCCTGCATAGCAGTCCATAGACTGTTCCTACGGACACTATCATAAGCCTTTTTAAAATCCACAAAAATGTTATGGAGATCTCTTTTATATTCCCAATTTTTCTCGGCTATTTGTCGTGGTGGGGGAGCTTGAGTTTCTCAATGACCCTGAGAGCTATGCCGGCGGTAGCGTAGCTACCAGCAGGGCCTCCCAAGCCGGACAGGTCAAAGGGTAGAGAACAGACAAAGAGAAACACCCTGGTCGTCCAGGTTGGGGGTTGAAGCGTGGGGTTATCATCCCCACCTTTGTAAAAAACCTTTTATTGTTATGAAACAGATACGAGCCTCGATATCGGATTATAGAGGAATATCACTACTGTCCACAAGCTATAAGATACTATCCGCAGTATTACTAAATAAACTAAAACCATATTCAGATGGAATATAAAAGAGATCTCCATAACATTTATGTGGATTTTAAAAAGGCTTATGATAGTGTCCATAGGAATAGTCTATGGAATGCTATGCAGGAATTTGGAATACCAAGGAAGTTAATCAACATGACCAGACTATGCATAAAAGATACTTATAATATAGTAACATATAAAGGCAGGAAATCAGACCCCTTCCAAATAACATCTGGCTTGAAACAGGGTGATGCACTATCGCCTCTACTCTTCAATCTGGCTCTAGAGAAAGTTGTAAGGAAGGTAAAGGAGGACTGTCATATTGGAGGAACATCCAAGCTGCTTGGTTATGCAGATGATATAGATATTATAGGGCAAAGTGAACAAAAGACATTGGAAATATTGACTCACTTAAAGGAAAAAGCCCAACAGATGGGGCTGGTTATCAACCAAGATAAGACAGAATATATGGTAATTTCAAGAGACAGAATGGCTAAAAACTCTGGCCACTTACAAATAGATAATATGACCATTAAAAGAACGGAAACATACAAATACCTGGGTACAATCTTCAACTGCTCCAACATCATAAGGGAAGAAATACAAACTAGAATCAACTCTGGAAATAAGATATACTATGCACTACAACATCTACTAAAATCAAAGGCGCTATCTCGTAACACCAAACTCACAACATACAAAACACTGATCAGACCAGTTGTGCTGTATGGCTCTGAAACCTGGAGTACAACGAAAGGAGACGAAGCCTTGTTACAAACCTTTGAGAACAAAATTTTAAGACGCATCTTTGGACCCATTAGGGATACACAAAGTGGAGAGTGGAAAAGAAGAAGTAACAAAGACATTGATGGACTGTTTAAGTCCCCGCTAATCACTGGTATCATGAAGGCTAATAGACTACAATGGCTGGGGCATATAGAAAGAATGGAAGATAATAGGGAAACAAAACTCGCTTACACTCAGGAAATAAATGACTGTAGACCCCGAGGTAGACCAAGAAGGCGGTGGAGAGATAATACATATACAGATCTGCAGGCACTTGGAATCAACGACTGGCAAGAGAAGGTCCACCAGAGAGACGAATGGAGACGGATTGTATCTGCAGCAAAGAACCTCAATGGCTCGGAACGCTGAAGAAGAAGAAGAAGAATTTGTCGTTAGATAAATATCTGATCTATTGTTGATCTATTTTGTCTAACACCCGCCTGGTAGTCACCTAATGTGTGTGTGTGTGTGTGTGTGTGTGTGTGTGTGTGTGTGTGTGTGTGTGTGTGTGTGTGTGTATATTATATATATATATATATATATATATATATATATATATATATATATATATATATATATCTTATATATAAATTAGGATGTGCGTATTTGCGTATTTATGTATCTCTGTATGTATGTATGTATGTCCTTTATGCGCTCGCGAACGGCCCATCCGATTGAGATGAAATTTTCTACACGTCTTCCTTTCATTCCAGAGCAGCCAACTGTCGTATTTTTTTTTTTCTTCTTCCTCCTCCTCCCTCCTCCCTCCTCCCCCTCCCAAAATACGTACGTCCAGGAAATGGTCTTCTACATAGACACTTCTCTCTGAGGTCCGCGATAACATATTAACCTGGTGGGATGGCAATCAATCATCCTACTACCTCCTCCCTCCTCCTCCCTTCTCCTCCTCCTCCTCTCCCCTCCTCCTCCTACCCTCTTCCTCTTCTCCCTCTCCCTCCTCTTCCTCCTCCATCCTCCTCCTCCCTCTTCCTCCTCCCTCTTCCTCCTCACTCCTCCTCCTCACTCCTCCTCCTCACTCTTCTCCTCCTCCCTCTACCTCCTCCCTCCTCCTCCTTCTTCCTTCTCCTCCCTCCTCCTCCCTTTTCCTCCCTCCTCATCCTCCCTCTACCTCCT
>OY992876.1:174197411-174217120 GCA_963921405.1 Cepaea hortensis | reverse complement strand
GCTCCCCATCAGGGTCTGGGCGAAGACGGGCTGGGTCAGACAGACAGACAGACAGACAGACAGACAGACAGATAGTCGGTAACGGGAACGAGAACTTATATGACTACTTATATGAATTAAATGAGATGCTCCCCACCAGGGTCTGGGCGAAGCCGGGCAGGGTCAGCTAGTATATATATATATATATATATATATATATATATATATATATATATATATATATATATATATATATATATATATATATATATATATATATTCTTATATATAGTAGATTTAGGCACTAAACTAATGAAAAGATATTCCTATCTCTTGTGTTGCTGGTATCAGGCATTAAGGTACTTCTTCGTGTCTACTTTATGGATGCAATGGTTGCAGGTGTGAAGCCCATGGATGAAAGTCTCTCAATTGGGGCCAATTCTCTATCAGGGGTATATATCTCTGTTCGGCCAATGCAGGTAGACTCGCACCTGTATGTGAATTGGTAAATACAATTAGATGTTCCGTACAGAGGGGTAGATTCTTTTATTGCTGGGGTGGGAATATGTGTGGTTTTGTGCCTAATAACTGGAGTTGCAGCACAGAATGTTCGGCCAACTGCTGTAACAAGCCGGTCTTGGAAACGGGTCATGTCATTGAAAGGGACAGCGCTTTTCGCGTGTTGTTTCATACATAAAATAGTCGTTTGTTAAAATTTTCAGAAGCGATAATGATCCACCTGCGCAAGCCAATTTTGTGCAAACAGAAAGACATGATCTTCTTCTTCTTCAGCGTTCCGAGCCATTGAGGTTCTTTGCTGCAAATACAATCCGTCTCCATTCGTCTCTCTGGTTGACCTTCTCTTGCCAGTCGTTGATTCCAAGTGCTTGTAGATCTGTATATATATTATCTCTCCACCGCCTTCTTGGTCTACCTCGGGGTCTGCGGTCATTTATTTCCTGAGTGTAAGCGAGTTTTGTTTCCCTATTATCTTCCATTCTTTCTATATGCCCCAGCCATTGTAGTCTATTAGCCTTCATGATACCAGTGATTAGGGGGGACTTAAACAGATCATAAATGTCTTTGTTACTTCTTCTTTTCCACTCTCCACTATGTGTATCCCTAATGGGTCCAAAGATGCGTCTTAAAATTTTGTTCTCAAAGGTTTGTAACAAGGCTTCGTCTCTTTTCGTTGTACTCCAGGTTTCAGAGCCATACAGCACAACTGGTCTGATCAGTGTTTTGTATATTGTGATTTTGGTGTTATGAGATAGCGCCTTTGATTTTAGTAGATGTTGTAGTGCATAGTATATCTTATTTCCAGAGTTGATTCTAGTTTGTATTTCTTCCCTTATGATGTTGGAGCAGTTGAAGATTGTACCCAGGTATTTGTATGTTTCCGTTCTTTTAATGGTCATATTATCTATTTGTATGTGGCCAGAGTTTTTAGCCATTCCGTCTCTTGAAATTACCATATATTCTGTCTTATCTTGGTTGATAACCAGCCCCATCTGTTGGGCTTTTTCCTTTAAGTGAGTCAATATTTCCAATGTCTTTTGTTCACTTTGCCCTATAATATCTATATCATCTGCATAACCAAGCAGCTTGGATGTTCCTCCAATATCACATTCCTCCTTTACCTTCCTTACAACTTTCTCTAGAGCCAGATTGAAGAGTAGCGGCGATAGTGCATCACCTTGTTTCAAGCCAGATGTTATTTGGAAGGGGTCTGATTTCCTGCTTTTATATGTTACTATATTATAAGTATCTTCCATGCATAGTCTGGTCATGTTGATTAACTTCCTTGGTATTCCAAATTCCTGCATAGCATTCCATAAACTATTCCTATGGACACTATCATAAGCCTTTTTAAAATCCACAAAAATGTTATGGAGATCTCTTTTATATTCCCAATGTTTCTCGGCTATTTGTCGTAAGATAAATATCTGATCTATTGTTGATCTGTTTTGTCTAAAACCCGCCTGGTAGTCACCTAATATGTCTTCTGAATATGGTTTTAGTCTATTTAGTAATACTGCGGATAGTATCTTATAGCTTGTGGACAGTAGTGATATTCCTCTATAATTTCCACATTGGAACTTGTCTCCTTTCTTAAAGATAGGTATCAATAATGACTCTTTCCAGTCATGGGGTAATTCTTCTGTCCTCCAGATCTTTATTATTAGTTCGTATAGCTTTAGATGTAATGCATGGCCACCTGCCTTTATAAATTCAGCAGCAATTCCATCAGTCCCAGTTGCCTTATTGTTTTTAAGTCGTGTGATTACATATAGGATTTCTTCAAATGTAGGTTCTTCAATTTGTGGTTCGCATGTTAGAACCTCTTCCTGTGGGAAAATGTTACTTGGAGCTTCACAATTTAGTAATTCAATAAAATATTCTTTCCATGTGTTGCACATTTCCTCATTGGTATTTATCATATTCCCATTTTTGTCTTTTAAACCATATGTGTTTTGTTGGTGCCCTCGTTTCATTGACTTCAGTTCTTTAAAAAAATTTCTGGATTCATTTTTCTGGTGATTAGTTTCCATATCTTTGATTATATTACTCATATATTCTCGCTTCTGCTGTCTGACTATTTTTGTAGCCTCTTTACATTCATTTCTATAATGCTCTTCCTTTTTGATGTTATTGATGTCATTTAACCATACATGTCTGGCATTCTTCTTCCTAATGATTGCTTCTTCACATTTTTGATTGAACCATCTGTTCTTTCTATGCGTGGTTAACACACCGAGACATTCTTCTGCGGTAGATTGAATTGTATTCTTGATGTTCAACCAAGTTTGGTCAACGCTTTCCTCCAAAGGGTTTTGCAGAGTTTCAAGTTTACATTTTATTTCATCTGTAAATTTCTCTTTGACTGTAATGTCTTGTAGTTTTTCTCTGTTATATGTTGGGTGTAATCTTTGTAATTTAGTATAGAAAGCTCTCTTAAGTTTTATTTTAAATTTCGCTCCAATGAGGAAGTGGTCACTGTGGCACTCAGCTCCTCTATAACTTCTGACTTGCTGTATGTTTGATGCATTTCTGTTGTTAATTAAAATGTGATCTATTTGATTATAGGTTCTCTTGTCACATGATTTCCAAGTTTGTTTGTGTATATCCTTTCTTTGTAGTCTGGTACTGCTAATCTGCAGTCCTTTTGCTTCTGCCAGGTTGATGACTCTCCATCCATTATCATTTGAAGTTGTATGTAGGCTTTCCATACCGGCCACTTTTTTATTAGTTTGCTCTCTACCTATTTTTGCATTGAAGTCTCCCAGCACAATCAGGATGTCCTGTTTGGGGGTTTCTTCTATGACATCTTCCAGATCATTATAAAAGTCTTCTTTAATATCATCTTCTTTCTCTTCAGTAGGTGCATGTACATTAATCATCGTTATATTTTTCCATTTACCATTTATTCGTAATTTACTAATCCTGTCATTAAAAGCTTTAAAGTTTAAAACGTTCCCCCATAACTCTTTTTTGATGACAAATCCTGTTCCTAATTCATGTTTATTTTGGGTGTTTCCTCCATATATTATAATCATTCCATTTTGCTCTAAAGTACTCTCTCCTGGCCACCTTATTTCTTGAATTGCTGTTATATCCATTTTATATTCAACCAGCTCCCGGGTTAGTTCTTCGGCTGCTCCAGCTCGATATAGTGTCCGTACATTCCATGTTCCAAATCTCAAAAGTCCTTTAACGTTCCAAGGTCGTTGTCCAGATAAGTCAGTCCGATATCGAGGCTCATGTATTTGTTTCGTAACAAAGAAAGGTTTTTACAAAGGTGGGGATGTTAACCCCACGCTTCAACCCCCAACCTGGAGGACCAGGGTGTTTCTCTTTGTCTGTTCTCTACCCTTTGACCTGTCCGGCTTGGGAGGCCCTGCTGGTAGCTACGCTACCGCCGGCATAGCTCTCAGGGTCATTCAGAAACTCAAGCTCCCCCACCACGACAAGGTGGAAACACCATCGGGGGAGAGAAAGACATGATAGTCAGTTTAAAATTGCCATGGTAAACAACTGATATTACTGTGCGAACATGTGTATATTTCAGCTTGAACGATGATTCTAATTATTTTACGCTGTGTTGTGTGACATCAGCAGTAAGTACCTGACGAGATGCAGCAAAATGTGTCAGGCAATAAATCGTACTATATATGGTTTGTGTCTTCGTTATTCAAAGTAATATTCGATTAAAGGAACTTAAAGTAAAAAGACGAAAGGAACGGAGTAAAGTATGTACGGAAAGTGTCGGTTACATTACCATTGGGCAGAACAAAATTACAGCAACATAAGACAGGGCTGGTTAGTTGGTTGGTTGGTTGGTTGGTTTGTTGGTTGGTTGGTTGGTTGGTTGGCTGGTTGGCTGGTTGGTTGGTTGGTTGGTTGGCTGGTTGGTTGCTTGCTTGGTTGGTTGGCTGGGTGGCTGCCTGGCTTGCGAGTGGGTTGGTGGGTTGTTTGACTGGACGCTTGGTTGGTTGCTTAGATGGATGGTTGCTCAGTTGATTATTTCATTATTCTCACTGCATATCGAATCATCCAGTTCATAAATGCTCGAGTTCCCTCTTTAAATCCCTCAAAATATGACGGTCGGTGACACCAGTTCTGTGTTGGTTAACTATTCTTCTTTGACTCCCTGCATAGCGCTTGTGTCTGGCTTCACCCCTTTCGACTCGATGTTCTTACAGTCTGGTCAAGGTTGATTCAAAACCGTCACATTGATTCGTTTAATCGCCCTGCCTCTCTGCTGGCACTCACCACCTTAGCCCGATCCATTACTCGTCTGTTTTTTACAGAAGCCCGACTCGAAATAAAATCAGCTTCTTCATTTCCCCTTACACCTGCGTGGCATGTCACAAAAAGACCCGGATTTCTTAAACGTAAACGTAACAGTAAAGAGTTAAAAGAAGTAAAGGAGAACAACAAGAGATGAAGTCACACGAGAAAGAAATAAGCCATACCCATAAATCTTAAAGTAATCTTTTTAAAGCAATAACATGATCAGGTTCAACCGGCATTAACTATATCATGCAAGATTTAAGCAAAAGATAAACATTATAAGACCTTTTAGACCAATTACTAATTAAATTGGGATTTGTGGATTGTGTGAACTCACTAGTTCTCCAATGTTAACCGCGTAAAAACAGCGTAAGCTTCTTATCAGATCAGTTCCCGCCGTCGGGATTTTGTCATGATTATGCATGTAAATATACATTCCGTTTTCTCTGAGCTAGGGTCGCTGGCAGCGGGAGAGAACAGAGACGGAGAGAAAGAGGGAGGGCTGTGGGATCATTGGGTAGAATTCCTGTTGTCTCCCGGTGGTGGAAGAACAAAGGGCAGTGCTATCAGTTACGAAATTACTGGGCACATTCTTACTGTGAGGTCGACGTCTGTGCCTAGTGGGGCAGTGAGCACAATCACAGCATCATAGTTTCGAAGTCTGCCGGAAGCAATTTGAAAGCAGATTGTTTTGCGTTGATTTTCACAATGGTATGAGCGTTCACTGTTCAGGGAGCAATGGCAAACTAGTGAGCGTAAACTTTCCTAAAACTTCACAAACAGCCAGAAAATGGCGGGGTTGACTGCGACGTTCTATAAAGGACATGCAACTAACTTTAACTTCCTGTGACATGTTTTGTGAACCTGGTCACCAAAGCCATGGGATCTATGCGTTTATACTGTCCAGTAGGTCAGTTGCAAGTTGCAAGAACAGGCTGTTGCAATCAACCATAGTATTTATTTGCTGTGTGTGATTTACTAGACAATGTTAGTTCAATAGTTTTCCATTGCTTTTGAACGATCAGCGCCTCATATAATTGAAATCAACACAAAGCGATTTGCTTCCAAATCGCCAGCAGCTGATTTCTAGCCCTCGACACGGTGTGACGCAGAATAATAAAACGGCGCGTCTCACTATTCCTTAAGCCTCAGTGCTGGTGTTATTCTGCAGTAGTCGTGTTAAAATAAAAATATGACTAGGCCGTGGCAATGCAATAATTAATTAATTAATTAATTAACGAACGAACGAACGAACGAACTCCCCCCTGTGGGCTGGCGTACCGGCTAGAAATCAAAGCTTATCTACAGTAACCAGCAACTGGTCATCGGAACTGGTCCAAGCAACAAACAATCTACAGGGAAGCGACAACAAAGAAAGAACGTTGACTTGGCCTTCAGAGAAAATCATGTAATCGCGAACAGCTGCATGGAAAAGGTATACAGCAACTGAGGCTTATTTCCCACATGTTCCTCCGCCGATTCCCAATAGAAAACTACACCTGGCAGATGAATTTCTCTTTGATATAGCTGTATAGCTATATGAATAGCGTCTTTAACTTGGGGACGTAAATTACATGTACCTCAGAAGTCGGAGTGGGTTAGCCTGATGGCGAGGGAGACTGGTAATCCACCCGCAAACATCAGTCCCGTGCACTCCCCAGTAGTAGCACCTACTAGTAGTAGCAACACGTGTGGACTATATTTGGGTTCAAAGTGAACGATCAAAAAAAAAAAAACAACAACAACCAAAACAACAATAACAACAACAAAAACAGCTGAAACAGTAATAGTTATAAAACATATCTGTAACCAGTTAATAATTCCCGTGGCTGGAACATAGTGTAAGTATATGAAGTGTTGAGGTCATGATATTTTGTAAGCCTGAATGCACAGAGGGATAGATTGCGATTCTCTCACGTATCGAACGACGAGAGTTGGCATCCAGTCCTCATCCGACAGCGCCCATGCCACTGTCATTGGAAGGCCCTAATGGCTACAAGGATAAATATACCACATAAATATCAAGTGGGAAACCCTTTGCGACTACTAAGCCATTTCATAAATACGAGGGGAAGTCAATAAGTAAGTCACAAATGGCTGTAGAAAAATAATTAAATATGATAACAACTTGAAACGAGTTTATTTTTATACATACATTGTCCCTTTATTTCTCAACATAATTTTCACCAACATTGATGCACTTATCCCATCGTTTTATCAATCCTCCCAAACTGGCTGCATAGAACTGCGTGCTCTGCTTTCTAAACCACGTTTTCACTTCACATTCAACTTCGGCGTCATTCGTGAAATGTCTCCCGCCAAGGTGGGTTGTCAGTGAACCAAAAAGGTGTAAATCTCTAGTATCTAAGTCGGGGCTGTAAGGTGGTTGTTCCAGAAATTCCCACCTTAGTTGGTTAGTTTTCTCCTGAGTTAATCGAGCCGTATGTGGTCTGGCATTGTCATGAAGAAGCAACACGCCACCAGTCAGCAGTCTTGCACGTTGTCTTCGAATTGCATTATCAAGCATCGATAGAACTTCACAGAACGATTCAGAATTCACATTGTCACCTTTCTTCATGAAATTAGTTAAAAGCACTCCTTGACAATCCCAGAACACTGTCAGCATGACCTTCCCAGATAGGATTTCATCAACAATTTTAGAGCGTCCTTGAGAAAATTTTTCTACCCAGCTATGCAACGCTTTACGGGACAAATATTTGTCAGCATAAACAGGAAGCAGGTCCTTATGAATGTCCTTTGCAGGCAGTCCTTTTGCCGACAAAAAACGCACAACAGTACGTTGCTCTTTGGTTGTACACTCCGTATGTACATTCACCATTTTGTTTACACGCTGCGCATGCGCATGAGACACCTAGCGCCACCCGACGAACGGGAATATAAAGTTCGATGTTGCTGTCACCTAATGACACCTGTAGAAAACACCAATTACATTTACCTGCCATCCCACATAACTGTGTGACTTACTTATTGACTCGCCCTCGTAAACACACATATAGAAGAAAGACGTTCTCTGGTCTCAACTTCTTTATTCTATATCTATGAACGTCAAACAATACATGTGTGTTTATTTATGAATGATAAATATAACAGCCAGAGACAGCATGCAAAGAGTTTTAATTCTTTAAAGAGCGTTACAAGCGACAAGGTAAGCTAGAAGGTGGCACTGGAAACTATAGCTACCTGTGGAGATAAAGCTGCTGCCCATATTGTCGCGACTAAGAAAAAGTTGCTGCGTACATCACTCTAACGGGAAAACGCTCATATGTACAGCTGGCACCTAACACAACACATCCATGATGAAACTTAAACACACGGGATATCCTAAAGAACTAGGAGAAGAATCCGGTATATATTGAAATATCAGGTCTTGATGAAACAGAATCTTCCAGCTATCAGCTGAACTAGAATGCAAATGGACCGATGGTACTTAATGAAACCTTTTCCTCCTCGCTCCACTTGTGTGCCCAAGAAAGCAGACTTGCCATTGAAATACTTGGCGAGTGAGCAATCAAAATACAATCACAGGTTGTATCATCTAAGGTATGTTTCATTTATTCACTTCACATGAAATTTAACTCTGCAGTATGCACCTGAGGAGATACAGCGAAATATTCTAGGCAATAAATCGTGCAATCAGAAAGAGTTCGATGTAAATTTGACCAAAAAATACGAAGCAATAACAAAACAGTCAAAACAAAAGAATACTTCTCACGGTATCCAAGGAGTTGTCCAATCAACACAAAAACTGAGCTGCCTTTCATTCGTTCACTCTTTAACGCACTCTCTCTCCCTCTTTCTCTCTCTCTATCTTTCTCACGCGCTCTCTCTTCTCTCTCTCTCTCTCTCTCTCTCTCTCTCTCTCTCTCTCTCTCTATCTATCTATCTATCTATCTATTATCTTGTTTATCTTAATTTCACCGTCACTGTCAACCATTCTCTGTTTATTACTCACATTCTCTCTTACACACTCTCTCTCAATCTCTATGTCTTTATCGCTCCCTCTCTCTCTCCCTCTCTCTCCTTCCTTGCTGTTGGATGTGAAAGCAATTCCTGTCTAATTTACTGACTGATTAACTGACTGACTGACTGACTGAATTAATTAATGTGACAATGTTGAAAACAAACACTAGTCATCTGGTAACTACTCCGACAAACTTCCAGAATGCAAACAGACGAATCTGCCCGGAAAACTACATTTGTAATCACATTTAATTGACAGACTACCATTTTAATCATATATAATTCACAGACTACCTTTTTAATCACATAAAATTACTGGCACCTGCTTACCCTTAGACAATTATGATAACTAGAAGTATCTGACTTCGTTCACTTTAATCAGAGCTAAAGAGCACACGTGAACGGAATTTGCTAATAGTGTTGGACGAAGTCGGAGATTCTTGCGCATTAAACAGATGCAAAGGATAACACAATCGGCGCCGTGGCGACGAATTTACGAACGCAATTCGCACTCCCCGTACCTCGTTCGAAACACAGCTTTAGGCGATTTGGGAGCAAGCCGACTGTGTTGGTTTTCACACAATGATATGAGCGTCGGTCGTTAAGAAAACAATGCCAAACTACTGAACGTAAATTTGCCTAGTAAATTACAAACAGCCCAAATTGCTGGCGTTGACTGCGAAGTCATGTACGGGACTTGCAACTAACTAAAATGTTATCTGTTCCGGCTCACATGCTAAGAAATAAATGTAGAATACATATTTACATGCACACAAATAAGCACAAGAACACACCATGGTGAATAGTGGAAAATATTTAGTATTAGCTTATATATAATGGAAACGCTTCAGTAAATTTCCAGTGCGATCTGTTTTAATGAATCTATTTTTCAGTTTTGACTTATCGCTGAGGCATATAGATCACATTACCTACTAATAGAGATCCCACTGATCTAAGCATATGAGGCTAGCATAATATACCCAGCAGGCTGATTAGTTTCTGGACGCTCGCATTGCCCGCTCTGTGGTCAAAGGTTCGAATCCGCGTTGGGCCGGACTTTTTCTAAGCTCCAGGGTCGACCCAGTACAAAATGTGTACTAGGAAATGTCTTGGATAGTAACGGTGGCCACGTCAGCAACGGACAGCCGATTGCTCTGTACAAATGTGGGTCTAGCACCGAATACTCAATAAGCCTACGACGTGAACGGGGTCATTTACTTTTTACAAATGTAATTAAAACGTTTAACTCTGTAATACTGATTGGGTGACTGAGTGTCTTTCAATCACTCGCTTACTTAACGATACACATACATACAACCCGTGAAGTGGAACCCAAACCTCTATGCTTGCACATACAGATTGTTGTATACATATGCAAATTATATACGCAAACATATGCACACACATCCATTCGTGTGCAGACATATATGTTTATATGTATATGTGTGTGTATGTGTATGTGTGCATATCTGTCTCTCTGTACGTGGATGGATGCATGGACGCACAGACGCTGGCAGGCAGGCAGGGATGGCAAGGTGTACATTTATGATTATCATCCTGTGTCATGCCAGATGGGAAAGCGCTTATGTCTCTGCAGGTTAAGTATGTAAGGAACCTATGTCTGGTCTAGCAAAGCGGTAGGGAATTTACTTAATTCTAGAAAAATACTTCACATGAATCATGGAGGAAACTGTAGGAATGGCGCTAGTTACTGGCGCTGGAACTTCAATAACCCCTCCCCACGACTCCTAACGGCATAAGTGGAAGACAACCACAACAACAACAACAACAAATGTCTCAGACCATGAAGCATCATCTCTCTCGGGCTGCCTATGTTTCTTTTCCCACTGATCTTTCTAGTCGCCACGATGTTTTCCAATGCCTCATTACACGACCAAATAATGCTGTCTGTCACGTTCTTATGGTTGTGAATAATATTCAAGTATCACTAGCCTCTTCCAGGCAATCATTGTTAATTTAGTTACTCAGTCCGTCCAAGATATTCGCAACATTCGTCTTAGGAACCACAATCCGTTGCTTCAAAGCTCTTTCTGTTTTATTCATTTACGCTACATGATTCACTAAGACAGAACAAAATATGTTCTATATCACATTTCAGTAATCACTTTCTGGCATTCAATAATAGTGATTTATTGCATACGATTCTTTTCATTTTATTAAATGCGTTTTTTACTTGACCTATTCTTCTTTTGCCGGCTTCCTGGCCTAGAGGTTAGCGACTTTTCTCCGTAATCTCGTATACTCTCGTAAGTAACGTGACGACGTTGAGAATCAGCAGTGGTTCGAATCGCGTCGGTAACTTACGGGGTATGTGGGCCGGCCGCTCAGAAAGTAATGGCAAACTACTGAGCGTAATCTTGCCAAGAAATCAACAATCAGCTGAAAGATGCTGATGTTGACAGCGATGTCCTGTAAAGGATATGCAAAACATTCTGCTTTTAATCTCTATAGTGCATATGCCATCCGAAGTTGAAATTTCCCCCAGGTATTTAAAATTAACAACTTGATTAATCATGTTCCCTTCCTATAGCCATCTCACATTTTGGTGTTATCCATTTCCTTGATATAACAATTGCTTCTGTTGTTTTAATATTCAAGAAATTCCCATTTTTTGCACTCTCTGCAACAACATTATTTAAAAGTTGTAGATCTGTTATATTTTCAGCTATCAATAATATGTCATCTATATGGCTGAGAATGTTTATGTTATATCCCCGTCGCATATTCCTTGCCTCTATTTGATCTCTTTTATTATTACTTTGCTATAAAGAGCGAGAGAAGAAATCCAATGAGAAAACACCCCAGTGGCTTACTCCTCTCTTTATCAGTTCATAATTGCTATATTTTTCTCCTATTTTTATTGCTGCTACTTGTTTCCATTAAACAGGCTGTATTATTCTGAGATCTTTCCCATCTACGTTAATATTTCTATAATGTTGATAATTTCATCATGTTTCACTCGGCTCTTGTACCCTACGTAAGTAAGCAACGCGACGCGATCCGGTGCTGAATCTCGCACAGCTGTGTTTCGTACAAGAGTATACGGGATTAAGAACAACGCCCTTAACCTCTACGCCAGGGAGCCCGACTGGTATAGTCTACGAAGCATAAATACGTGTCTTTCATTGTCTCTGTTGATCTATCTATGAGTGTTCGTGATGTGTATATTGCATTATGTTTATCTTTCCCTTCTACGAATCAAGGTTTTTCTTCTCCGATTTCCACTGTATTTTCTCACTTATTCATCTCATTGCATTTCTGAGAGGAAGTTTGGTGACATGGTTAAGGAGGTTGATTTTGCCAAAACTTTTCTCATGCATTTTAAAAAAAAAATATTTTTTTTGGTTTTAGTCTTTGTGTTAGAGCTAGCAATACCTATTTCAGCATATTATTTGGTATATATCCACTGATGTAAAGAACATTCATTATTATAGTTAATATGTCTACTTCAAATTGTCCAGTTCTTCTAATTCTTCTATCTTGTGTCCAAATGGTCAGGCTTTTTTCCTTTCTTCATATGTCTGTTAGCCTCAGTGACTTTCTCTTTAGAATAAATAAGTAGACCGTGTATATTTACTTCCTTCTGTTAGTTCTATTAATTCAATATTATAGCCTCAATGGACCTTCTATAATTACTTCCTTCTGTTAATTCTATTAATTCAATAATATAGTAGCAGTAACTTCCTCTTTAGAATAAATAAGTGGACCTTCTATATTTCTTTCTTCTGTTAATTCTATTAATTCAATATTATAGCCTCAATGACTTCCTTTTTAGACTAACTAAGTGGACTTTCTATAGTTACTTCCTTCTGTTAATTCTATTAATGCAATGTTATAGCCGCAGTGACTTCTTCTTTTGAATAAAAAAGTGGATTTTCTATATTTACTTTCTTCTGTTAATTATATTAACTCAATATCACGCCCGCCGAATTTACTTCCCAGAACATCTCTGGGTACCAACGTTAAGCTGGATGAAACTAAGATCCAAGATTATTTTATGTTCAATCCGTCTCCACGGAGATTCTAACACATGATCACAGGGCCGGCATGCAAGCCTGTCACCGCTGCTCTCTTAAAATGTTGCAGAAAGGAAAATTAAAATAAAACAGATTAAAGAATGAGCAAAACCAGATATGCTGATGTCAGAGCTCACTGAAACACACAGGAGCTGATAACAAATGTAGTAGTGGATGATTTTTTTTTTTTTTTTTTTTTTTGGGGGGGGGGGGGGATATATCCTATTCACTGGCCATCGCTGTCAACACAAGCATTTTACTGCTGTTGTTGATGGCTTGGCAACTTTACGTTCAGTAGTTTGCCATTGCCGGCTTCCTGGCCTAGAGGTTAGCAACTTTTCTCCGTAATCTCGTATACTCTCGTAAGTAACGTGACGACGGTGAGAATCAGCAGTGGTTCGAATCGCGTTGGTAACTTACGGGGTATGTGAGTCAGCCGCTCAGAAAGCAATGGCAAACTACTGAGCGTAATCTTGCCAAGAAATCAACAATCAGCTGAAAGATGCTGATGTTGACAGCGATGTCCTGTAAAGGATATGCAAACATTTAATTAAAGTGTGCCATTGATTTCGGAACGACCGGCTCCTATACCAACACGTTAAGACCCAGCGCAACGCGGCCTGCTGCCAAATCGATCGCATATGTGTTTCGAACGCGGGTAAGCGTGCTTACGAATCGCGTCCATAAGGCCTTAGCCACGGAGACAGGCAGTAAAGCGGATACGAGCGGATAAAATACATTATTTAAATGGCATAGCAGGACAGGCAGAAGTAACAGCAACAGGAAACAACAAAGACTTTCAAAGAATCACAAGCTTACTCTAATTTATTAAGTGGATTGATCACCAAAAAAAGTAATGGGAAGGCTCTTACAAAAGTAAAAAGGAAATGGACAGATGTGCTATTATTTCAAGTAACTTCTAAAAAGGACAGTCAAAAAGACACTCACCCAAACTCTATCATACCCACCACTCTCCTCTTTTCTCCCAGAAATTAAGCCTACAGAAGATCAGATGGAAAACAATCCAAATGAGAGATAAGAAAAGCTAGCAAACTCAGGAAAGATGGAAAAGTGGCTGGTCCAGATAGTATCCCAACAGACACTAATAAAATGAGTCTGTGAGACTGAAGAAATACCGGCAGACTAGAGAGGCGGATATATGGTAAAGCTGCCATTACAAGTGGCATTCAATAGTGTGAATATTATTTAGGAATGATATTACTGTTAGTTCCATGTGGATAATATTAAGCGGGTTAATTCTGGTAAGAATAAAATAATGCTACTAACAACAACTAAAGGATGAACAGGCAAACTGTCCACGAAACAGATCCTTCACCGAACAGTTAGACATATTATGCATAAATATAGAAGAAATTACACGCATTCAGTTACAGACTTCCTTTACTATTGTTGCCAAGTATTTTTCTCGCTTAACACTAATTTCTATTTACCTTTTCGCCTTCATGTTCGAAAAAAATCGATGTACCACCCGAATCCCGTAAATTATCTTTGTTATGTCGTCATATAACTTTTTAACACATTAAACAATGTGCTGGATGGGGTTGTATACTATCACCTGATCTATCCAATATTTACAGCGAAATAATCCTGAGGTTCGCGCAAGACATGCCAGAAATATCAGTTTGTGAGCATAATATAAAAAGAAAAATCCACGATATGTTGATGACAGTTTTGATCGCTAAAGATGAAACAGTTACAAGAAATGATAGATATAACTGCAACAGAATGTCAAAGAAAAGGATAGTAAAGTAATGACGTTTTATTTTCAAAAGCAATTTCACAAGATTGAGACTAGTTTGTATAATATACCTTTGTCATTCGAGGTTAACAAAAGAGTTCTCAAGAGCTATGTGCAGTGAATCAGAGATAAAGAAGTAAATCATTTGAAAAAAATAAGAGACTAGTTAGGTATTATGCGGTAGCTGCAGAAATATGGCTTAATAGATTTATGATGGGAACACCGTGGACGAATAAAAAGTATAATAAATGTATCATGAAAGAAGTTAACTCTCAAAGAGAACTGGTTGCTCCGATAAAAAGAAGACAGTCCACATTATTTGGGCACATCATGAAAAGGAGAATGCTACAGCACGTCGTGACCACTGGAATTATGGTACGCATGAGAGGTAGGGGAAGTTTGAGATAGAACGATCGGTTTGACATCATGGCATGGAGGAAATCAGTATCAGAAATGATTGACAGTACACAAGACAGAAGATTGTCGATAGACACGATCGCCAATGACACAGACTAAGAATATTGGCAGTAAACGAGACAGAAGGCTATGGACAGACATGATCGCGAACACCTCCCGATATGGACTATAAGCAGCAGCAGCAGCAGCAGCAGCAGCAGCAGCAGCAGCAGCAGCAGCAGCAGCAGAAGAAGAAGAAGAAGAAGAAGAAGAAGAAGAAGAAGAAGAAGAAGAAGAAGAAGAAGAAGAAGAAGAAGAAGAAGAAGAAGAAGAAGAAGAAGAAGAAGATGATGATGAAGAGATGTCTCATGTATAATGCCTGTGCACGCAAACAACCCGGAAGGGGTATTCTTTATGTTCGTGAACTTCACTTCATCTAAGTCGCTCTTCACAGAGAGAATCTGGTCGCGACTGAAGAATCGATGGTACTTGGATAGTCAAGTCTCTTGCGTGATCGCCGTACATAAATGTTTCTGATTACCTCCATTGGAAATGACACGTCCGACATCCCAGAGAGCCAAGCGTAGGTGGAATAAATACAGGGTGTCTGAAAACTATCTGTATAACTCTAATGCCAGATGTGAATCCGGGAGAATTAGTAAACAGGCATAACAACCCCTAGAAGCTTCGGCGATGTTGTTTAGAGAAGAATGTTGAAAATTCCTCGGACAGTTAAAATTAGCAATCTAAACGTTTTCAAATAGAGACCCAAAACAACCTATCACGAGCATCAGACAGAGGTAATAATCATCTTTGGACACATTTTGACAACAACAACAAAAATTAAGTTGCATGTCCTTCACAGGACGTAGCAGTCAACCTCAGCATTTTCGCTGTTCGTGATTCCTGGGCAAATTTTACGTTCAGTAGTTTGCCATTGCTTTCTGAACGACCGGCTCCTATACCTTTTTCGAGAAAAAAAAAACAGCACCGCTGTGTTTCGAACCCAGGTATACGGGCTCACAAACCGCGTTTGCAAGCCCTTAGCCACAGAGACCGGCGGATTTTGACATAACAAAAGTACAAAACATTATAAAAACTAGAAATATTTGAGGAAAGAGCATAGATGAAGCGCATGAACGAACTGATACATGCAGTTGGAGATAGAAAGATATGGAGAGAATGATCGACCACGGCAGATGGTTAGGCATTTAATAGTGATGATGCTAAATGACATGTTTTAAACAGATAAAACATAAATAAAAACAATCTAAACACATAAATGAAGCATATTACGCATATGTAAACAACTGTATTTCTTATATTTTGATTCAAGTTTAGAAGAGACATCTCTGTCGACGTTCTCGAAGTCAGGTTATGAACAGATATCAGAAACGAACGTGCTTGTGTACTTCACACCGGGTGCTCTCCGTAGCTTCATATATTCCACAAATATGTCATTTGTTTCTGCACAGACGTGACTTCACTATAGTGTCTGACATTCCTCACTTCCCCATCTTATTTGGCATGTGTGTACACTTTCCTCTGTTTTGATTGATTGATTGATGTGAAAGTGTTGAAAGTGTACACTTTCCTCTGTGTCACTTCCTGTCAGACGGTCTACGAAGCTGGTGACAGTTTGATTTATGTGTTTTGAAATTTAGCGGTCTGCAGGACCACGGCAACGTGACATTTTGTAGTTATTGAATGTAGTTATATCACTGTACTTTAGTTTTTGAGTGCTAACGAGGGCGTTCTGCCCGCAAAGTCCACATATGTGATTGTGTTCTTCTTTGCGTTTTGTTAATACATTCAATTGTGCGGCCTAACAATTTTATCTACTGTTTCTTAATGTACTGATGATACCCTTGCTGATGTCATCTTCTAGATGTCATCTTTTCTGACCTTGTCTCTTGTTTTTACACTTTGAATTTGCCGTGTGAATGTTATTGTTCTTGCTTCGGTGTTTCTTTTCAACTTTGCTACTAGGGTCTAAGTCTGACATCTGCAGTTACTGTTTGTGAGAATACCACATTTTTAAGTGCCCTTTGATGTCGATTTTTGCGTATTTGTTCTGCAATACCGTTCACATATGTCTGATAATTTAAATTTGCTTTGCAGCGTCTGTTATCGATTTGTGCTGACGTTCTTTCGTTGGGACGTTTTCTCGCTGAGTATTTGAAATGTTTTGTTGATGTTAATAGCTTGTTCGTTTGCTTTTATGTGCAGCTTGTAATTATCCGATCGCAATTCATCTTCTGTAGTTGCAATAAGGGACTGACCGTCGATAAAGAGAAGTTTACTGTAGCTGTTGACTTCGTTATCTTGTGCTGCATCATTAATTTCATTTACTTAGGAGTTTGAATAAAGAAGCTACACACATTCATAATTAGCAATGTTAGTGATTTGTTAAAACCTGGACGGTAAGCTAGCTTCTTTATTTTTCTTCGCCCGCTTTCAACTCAATCGTAGTCCAAACACGTGCTTCTACTTCTTGCACAATGAGCTGATGTTTGCGTGTGAAATAGCTTTTTCTTTTACAAGTGTCCCTCGCCTTAAGGCGAACCCAATCCTACTTCTGAGGTACTTGTAATTTATGTCCCCAAGACAAGAACAAGAAGACAGTATTGCACTCTAACTGACTGGTGTAGGGGTTGGATCCGCTATCACGGCATCAGTACACCGGAATTTTAAAAGCGATCACTCGTATCCAATCGGGTATGCTGATTTCCGGACGATAATCTAAATGACACATGAACCACGGTGTGATCAATGATATCTTTATCTACTGTCATTATTACCTTCGGATTATCAACGATGAGACAATGAACTTATCAAGATTACTGTCTTTCTTCCTGTCGTGGACAACGTGATGACTGATACTGCCACTTAAAAAGTCCCTTACTTTATTGCACCGGGTTTGATCCCATTTGGCTCGGTGTCTTTCCGCAGCGCAGCGTAGCGACCTATTGCCACTTATCTCGAAATTCAACTAATGAATCCAGCCGAAGCTGTGATCGCCATTAGACAGTTGAGCTGAAACAAGTACGTTCAAGAAAATGAATCACACAGCACATAAAAAAAACTCTTTGAGACTTTACAGAAGAATGCCGAAAATTATATTGGATAGCCATAATGAGTAATCCAAATATCTTACAAGAGAATCAGTCAGAAAGACATCTGATCATAAATATCATAAATAGGCTGACATTGTAAGGATCTATAGAGATAAACTGGAACATGTGACAATGTGAAATGTTAGTGTAAAGAGAGTTAGAGGAAGACAGCAAGACAACATTCTGGACAGCCTTTTGTCACAGCATATACATAACTAAAGTAAAGGGCCTTTTCACACACCTGTTGGGCATATAGGGCTCGACCCATGTGTTCATTAACCAATCGGTACTCGAGGTGTGGTCAGTATCACGCCCGGTGAGTTTACTTCCCATGACATGCCTTGGTACCCCTGTTAGACTGGGTCGACCTGGGAGCCCAGGATAATTCGGATGCGGATTATAACCCATGACCATCGGACCGATAGGCGACGGTTTACACGCTTCACTACCAACGTTCCCTCTGATTTAAATAAAATAAAAAATATGCATGTATATTTGTCCCGAAGTATAGTCGTTAGCCGTGGTTCCAATTTCACGGCAAAGGGTCACCTCATAATGCCCCGTTCCTGTGCCAGTGAATATCACTCACAATGCTCCTCAATGCGCTATGTGTAAAGTTGAACAGACAGTAGTCCCGGTAATCGAATACCACGTACAGGCATACATGCACAAGGCCACAGCCTGCCAACAAAACAGTCCGCCAATAAAATTAGTCATCGTCGATTGAAGCGGCAGTCACTAGAAAACCATCAGTTGCACACACATTACTGCCTAAGGCAAACCAAGCTAGTTCAGTAACCGACCGGCCGTGATTTTTCTGAAAATGTAGTTCACAGCACAAACCACAGCAGACTGATGTAAAAGTTATTCCACATGAAATCAACAGCTCACATTGTCGCTTCACGCACTTAACTCAGTAACTGGGCGACTGAACCATGTACTACCAGTCCAAAATGAGAAAAGTGCGTAAGCAAACCGTAGCCAGAAGCAAAATCTCTCCAGACGTCTTAACCAAGATGGCGTATCTTGCCCTCACTTTGTCCAGACGAGCCCCAGAGTCGAACAGGCGTCCGACCGTGCACATGACATTACCAGCAGAGTTCGCTATCAACTTCGCTAACGCTCCTGCAGTGTGATTTAATTACTGTAGTTTAACTGTAGTAATTGTCGCGAAACTTTTCTGACACCTCGAACGAATGTTGACTGTCTGGAAGACATTTCTGCCAGGGATATGACGGACTTAATACTCTTGCTCGCATCTGTCTTGTGTGAATTACATTGCTTGAATATGGCTACACGTACGTCTTGTGTGAGTTAATGTGTGTGTGTGTATTTCTGTATGTGTGTGTGTGTGTGTGGGGGATGGGGGGGGGGGGGGGTGTTTGTTTGGGTGTGTGCAGGAATATATTGAACATCATAGATGTGTATACTTCTTATGTGTTGTGTTTTACTGTGTCTGTGTTTATATATGCGTGCTCGTATTGGATTGACTGATTGATTGATTGATTGATTGATTGATTGATTAATTAATTGATTGATTGATTTTAGGAACCGACATCACAGCATTCGGGGCATTCCCATAAGCGCTCCGTCCCCATCCTCAGAAGCCAGCGAAGAGTTCCAACCCCAATAGTACCAGTAGCAATC
>OY992876.1:174162411-174192411 GCA_963921405.1 Cepaea hortensis | reverse complement strand
ACACATCTAACAAACCTATGTAAAAGTTTATACAACAACAGTGAATGCATAGTGAGAGCAACTGGAGGACACTCAGAATCCTTCACCATAATATCCGGAGTACGACAAGGTTGTGTCCTGTCCCCTCTCTTGTTCATAACATATATAGACAAAATATGAAAAGAAACTAGCCAAACAGAGACCGCAAGAATACCGCATGACGAGAACACAGAAGAAGAACTATCTGCAAATCTAACCATTAGAGAACTCCTGTTTGCAGACGACCAGGCACTAATAGCAAAATCAGAAGCTGAATTACAAGACCACATGAATAATCTAAACGAAATGTGTACATGAAAATTAGAACAAGTAACACAGAGGTAATGACTATAACTAAAGAAGAAAACACAACAACGATTCACCTAAACGAACATCCCTTGAAACAAGTAAAGAGTTTCAAGTACCTCATTCATTCAGTAGCATGTCCTTTACAGAACCTCGCTCCCATAACAACCCTCCGGAAAACTTCTCGATCACAAGCAAGATGTCCCGCGTCTGATACACCCATCTGGAGATCATCCGCCACATCCTGCACCCATCTTCTCTTTGGCCTTCCTCTTCCTCTCTTCCCAGGCATATACCCTTCCATTATTGTTCTCTCCAAACTGTCGTGACGTTTCAAGTGACCAAAATACTTCAATTTTCTTTGTTTTATCGTCTTTAATAGCCATCCCTCCTCAATATTCAACTCTTGAAGTATGGATGCATTTGTTCTTTTCTTTACCCAAGATATTCTTAGAACTCGTCTATAACATTTATATTCAAAGGCATGTATGCGCTGTTCAGCTTGTTTAGTAAGTGTCCATGTCTCACAGGCGTATGTTCCAATGGGAAAGATGCATGCTCTTAAAAATCTAATTTTTGTAGTTCTGTCTGTCCCACACCATAATTTATTCATCTGTTTTAGTCTTTGAAGAGCAATGGATAGTCGCCGTTTTATTTCTTTCATTGTGTCACCATTATTCGTAATCAATGACCCAAGATATTCAAAATTTTCCACCACCTCCAATTTTCTCCCATTAATGTATATTTCTTTCTCCATAGTAGTTTTATCTGTATGCATTATCTTAGTTTTTGCTATGTTAAGATATAAGTTGTGATTTTCACTATTCAATTGTGTTGAGGCTATTAGGTTTTCTATGCCATTCTGTGTTGTGGATAGTAATACTGTATCATCAGCATATCGAATCTCTGGTATGTCATGACCGCCGATATTTAGGGCATCATATGGCTCCCTGTTTATATCATCTCTTACATTTCTCATTATATTTTCGGCATACAGGTTAAACAAATAGGGTGACAGCACGCAGCCCTGACGGACTCCTTGCTTGATGTCAAACCAATCTGATGTCTCGCCATCTATTCTAACTGCTGCTTGTTGGTCTAGATATAGCATTTTTATGAGATGTACTACATGTGAAGGAAAGCCCATATTCCTCATGATTTCCCAAAGTTTCTGATGCTGTACACAGTCAAATGCCTTTGAATAATCCACAAAACATGAGAATAGGTTTATATTAAATTCTCTGCACTTCTCTATTATTAAACGCATGTTGAATATGTGATCTCTTGTTCCTCTTCCTTGTCTAAATCCAGCTTGAACTACGTTAATCTCTTCTTCCATTTTCTTACTAAGTCGTCGCATTATGACTTTTAGTAGAATTTTACTTGCATGACTTATCAGGGCAACAGTTCTATAGTTGGTGCATAATTTCAGGTTGCCCTTTTTTGGTATTGGAATGAAGATAGTTCTCTTCCAATCTTTTGGCCATATACCATATTTCCAAATCTTTGTACATAATGCATGATATATGTGTATGCTTTCTTCTCCTCCTGCTTTAATTAGTTCAGCTGGTATCTCATCACATCCAGGTGATTTACCATTCTTCAGGTTCCTTTTAGCCCAAGCAATTTCATCTAATGAGGGTTCAGGTTCTGTCTCTGCTGTCATTGGCTCATGTATCTCATTCATATCCTCACTGTCACTCATATCATACATTCCACTGCAGTACTCCTGCCATCTTTCTAGAATTTGTCTAGATTCTGTTAAGGTATTTCCCATCTTGTCACAGATAACATTCAATTGAGGTTGAACATTTCTTGTCAATAACTTCATTTCCTTGAACATTTCATAATCTCTTCCAGCCTTATGATATTGCTCTATTCTGGTACAGCTATCTTGTATATATTGATTTTTGTCCTTTCTTGTGTTCTTTCTTATTTCTCGAGTTAAAGATTTATACTTCATCCTGCTATCGGATTCATCTCCTTTCTGTTTCAGCTCCCTTCGTTGTTTTATTAATTCTAACGTGTCTGATGTAATCCATGGCTTACGTTGCGTTTTCTTGGTCGGAATGAAATCTTTGGCTGCAGTTATCAAGATATCTCTAGCTTGTACTGCCAGTTCATCAGGTGTCATTTCTTCTTGTACAGACATCAAGACCCCAAAGCGATTCCTAACTTCTATGTTGTATGCGTCCGGTATTTGTGTGAGATCAAAACGAAGTGGTCTTGGTCCTCGGGTAAGCTTTTTGAGTTTTAATTTCAGATCTGCTTCTAATAACTGATGATCTGTATCACAGTCTGCACTTCGTAGGGTTTTTGCAGATGTTATGCTTGATCTCCATCTTCTTTGTATTAAAATATAATCTATCTGATTTTTGGTAAAACTGTCTGGAGACTTCCATGTGAAGAGTCTTCTTGGATGTTGTTTAAAAAGTGTGTTGGCTATCGTTAACTCATTTTCTGTGCAAAATTCAATTAATTTGTCACCTGCATCATTTCTATTTCCTAATCCAAATTTTCCTAAAATGTGTCTCTCATTTTCAGCTCTTCCTGCACCTACTTTAGCATTAAAATCTCCCATTATTATTGCTATATCATTATGACCAATCTTATTTAATGTGTCTTGTAGTGTGTTGTAAAAATCTTCAATTTCGTCCTCCTCTGCTGTTGAAGTAGGTGCATATATCTGTATGAGAGTTGTGTTTTTTGGACGGCCTTTAAGTCTAATAGTGAGGATTCTATCACTAACTGGATTATATCCCATTAAAGCTTTTGCAGTTGTCTTATCTAAACAAAATGCCACTCCACTCTGGCCTCCGACATCTCTACCAGAATAAATGAAAATACTTCCATTTTCAGTTGTGAAATGTCCCTTGCCGCTCCAGCGATGTTCACTAATTCCTAAAATGTGAATGTTTAACCTCTCAATCTCATCACACACTACTTTAAGCTTTCCCTCATACAAACTTCTCACATTCCACGTTGCCATTCTCACTCTGTTTCTTAGTCTGACACAGGGAATTTCCTTGGTAACACAGTCAGGATTAACTCCGTCATCACGATTACTAGTACTGGTCCCTGCGTCACACTCTTCCCCAGTGTTATCTGATCTGCCTGGCCTGGGGGTCTCGCCACCAGATCTCTTTCTTATTATGTTTTCTTTCATGGTTGTTATGGTTTCTTGGCAAGTTTTGCAGAAGGTAGTTTGCCGTTGCTTTCCTTCTGGGCAGTGACTGTACTAGTCGGTGGCCATAGCCATTGTCTCTACTGATGAGATCATCTGCCTATCGCCGCAGAGTGCAAGACCATAACCAACAACAATCTGTCGGCTGCTCTCACACTCCATCCACCACCTGCTTCCATGGCTTCACGTAACCCTGATCGGGGGGCTAAACGGGTACTTTACCTTGCCCAAGGGTGTCCCGTAGACTAACGGAGGAAAGTACCTAGGAAGTATAATATCATCAAATGGCAAGTTAGAAGACCGAAATCGAAAATAGATGCAATAAGGCAAACCAACTCATTGGACAAATGACACCAATACTAAAGAACAAACACGTATCAATAACTACTAAGAAAGCACTTTACAACACAATCTTCCTACCACCTCTATGTTAGCAACGCTAAACCTGGACAATGACAGAAAGAAGAAAAGAAAAATCACAACAACAGAAATGAGATTCCTGAGAAGAATACTCAACGTATCAAGAAGAGACAAGATAAGAAATGAAGAAATTAGGACTAAAGTGGGGGTTATAGCTGCGCTAGATTTTATTAGAAGACAGCAAGTTAAATGGTTTGGCCATGCAAGTAGGTTACCAACTAACAGCATACCACAACAAGCAATGATGTACAGACTAGGTGGAAGAAGACGACGTAAACGATGGACGCAGGGAATAAAAGAGTCCATGGGAATATCGATACATGAAGCCCATAATCGGGCACTCTCCCGCTGTTTATACATCACCTCGACACCGCAAGGTACAAGAGGAACATGATGAGATGAGATGAGTCTTCATTTCTGATTTTCTCTCTTCTTGTGACTTTGAGTATTCTCCTCACGAATATAATTTCCGTTGTTGTAGTTGTTTTCCCCTCTGTTTCTGTTATTGTCCAGGTTTTGCATTGGTAGCATAGAGTTGCTAGAAAGATTGTGTTGTATAGTTCTTTTTTAGTATCTACTGATACGTGTTTGTTCTTTATAATTGGTGCCATTTGTTTTTATCCATTACACCGTCAGCGCTTAATTCCAACATTTGAATGCAAACACAAAACCTTCTCAGAAACGTAGTATTTATATTACGTGTAGTACTTGAATAAACACATTTGATTTATCTCCTGGTGTAAATCTCGTGGTGTAAATCTCCTGGTGTGATTTCTGGGAGAACACGGGAGCACATATGGCGCTAACAGTGTGAAATTAACCCAATCTTCTTGAAGCCACATCAATCATTCTCTTTCATCACTAAGACATCTCTTCAAATGCCAACACACATACACATCAATACACACACACAGGCCCGCACACGCGCACATTCACGCACTGAACTGCTTGCAGCGTTTATTTATAACATAATTTAAAACATTGATCTTTAATTTTATCTTCGAGTTGTGTCACTATCTAATTATATGAATTTGGGAACCCTTTGAGGCCACTAAGACAGTTCATAAATAAACGTACATGTAATGTATAGCGCGTATAGAATCAGAAGAAGGAAGTAGAGATCAGAGAATGCAACGCACCAGACGACCATAAAATTGAAAGCTAAAGTTACTGACCAGAATTCGAACCTGTCACCTCCAAATGACGACAGTGCCTCGCTGCAGGAACAAGTGTATATTTACGCATGACCAACTAGACCAGTGTTTCCCAACCTTTTTTGTACCATGCCCCACTTAAGCCTTTCTAAAATTCATATTGCCCCCCTCCCCCGCCCCATGCCCCCCCCCCCCAACATATACATTATTTGTAATATTCAAAAATTGAAATGTTCACTAAAGAAACTTGAATGATAGGTTTTAGGAAGAAATCACTAGGTAATTATTGAGCAAACACAGTAAGTAAATTTTCAAAACATATAATGGAGAACTGAAATTCAAGTACAAAATAATTTTAATGAAAGATTTTTCTATATTATTTTAATTATTAGTAATTATTTATTATTTAAATTTAGTGAGATCCTTGCGCTTGATGCTTGCTGCAAAGAGATCTTATGTCAGGTTCCAATTTAGTTAACTTCAGTCTCAAGTCTCCCCGTTTTGTTATATTCAGCCGATTTCTTCCATTTTCGAATTGCCCCCCTTAACAATCGAATTGCCCCCCTGTGGGGCGTGGGCCCCACGTTGGGAAACACTGAACTAGACAGTATAGATGGGGGTGTCTAGTTGGTCATGCTTCTTTCTTCTACTTCTATGATCGCTATACTATACATGCATGTTTATTTATGAACTATCTAATAATAGCTTCCTTCAGAGCTAATATATAACATATAATATAATTAATATAATATACTACATGTATAGTTTTCCTCCTCACAGACTTCCCTAAAACGTACTGTCAGGGTCTTAAACCTGGCTCGTTAACCTAACACATGTGAGACAGTACAAATACAACGTGATTTGACTTGAGACTCAACGACACGAAGTTTCGATGGATTTATTTACAGATCACGATCTAGAGATGATCATCACAGTACATAAGTTATAACAATACACTTACAGGCAACCCACAGCTTACAATCAGTCTCACAAGATGTACAAGCACTCGACTTTCGGGCCACAGAACTACACAAGCCTTTCTCCCATCATACGTCCAGTCGAGTCCGAGTCCCAGAGCTGTCTGGCTATTTCTCGCAACGCGCCTGCCCACCTGAAGTGGCTTCACGAGGCCTGCGTGCGTCCTGCTTTGTCCTTGCCTGACCGCTGGCTGTCTCGTCAGCCGGCAACCTCGCAGGCAGGTAACTAATACTCGCCTGGCGGGCGTAACGATGTTACAGCATCCCCGCTAGGGACTATTTGCCTGGCGGGCGTAACGATGTCCCTGCATCTCTGCTGGCAATACTTTGGACTCTGACATGCTCCCCCCGGGGCTTCTTCTATATACAATACTGGGTTAATATTTTTAACCTGTCAGAGTCAACCTTTCTGTTATATACATTTACTTTGGTGTAGAAATACAAAAACACACATCTTGGCATAGAAACACATAAGAAATGGACATTGTATCTAAAGACATGTGGTGTTCAACCTTTAACACTCGTCAAGCTTCATCCTCTCGATGGTTGATTACCTTAATTGCATTATTGACCCAGTCAGATCGGTAGTAACAGCTTCCCAAGCAACTACCTCGCAGCCTTTCAAAAAAAAAAAATAATATGCTTTTTGAGACAAAAAACATCTGGCAAGACCGTAATACGGCTTTATATAAGTCGCATTCAACGCTCAAACTCTGACCTCATTTGGCCAGGAGTTCTTGTGTCGGTCTGCAATGTCGGTAACACTCTACCATGCCCAGTAGATGGCTTCTTGGCGTGTTAACAATCTGGCAACAACATGGTTATTTATCTACAACACATCATCGTATACATTTCAATTAACGCCCTTGGTGTAATAATGTAATAACAAATAAATGAAAGGGACATAACTTCAAAAATTAAGAAATATAATATCTTACAATAATTCTTCTATTTCTAAGCGTCATAGCTTGATGTTTCTCCATACTAGCGAAAAAAATGTCGGTAGTATGAATAAATTAATCAAGATATGATTCTAAGATTACACTTAATGAAAAATCTTAATACACAATTTGTGTATTCGAAATTATTGAATCGTAAATAGTTTAGAAGTGTTATAACTTTTTAAGCTTTTGTTTGTCGTCTGCTACTTTTGAACTAAATTTCTAAATCATCCGGAAGTACACACGAAATAGCTGATGTTGAAAATTTGTAGAACACACTTGTTCCGGTCTGATGTAGTAAAACGGAATGTGCAAAGTTCTGATCGTTCATGTGTTGGTTGTTTCACTGGAAAAACTTCTGGATTTCGATTGACTGAAGTGGTGTAGATGTCAATGTTCAGGTCACACTTTCACACACGGAGTTAAAATATCACTGGATATGTTCCAAATGCAGATACCACGGATAAATTGGATAGTTCGCTTGCGGTAAGTTCAGAGCAAATGTGGCACTGTTCTTGTTTCGTAATATATACAATTAATAAAGTTCTCTTTCTACCACACACTACACAATTATTCACGACAATCACTACATTAATAATAAAATAAGAAAAACTATATATATTGGGAATACACCCTATCACATCATATAGACATACACAGCTTTCGTGAAAAAAATCTTCACTGATGCATGGCTGTGTTGGTCTGAGTGTATTTTACACACTGCACTCAGACATTGGTGCTTACTGGGTCGGTCGGACAACGGGACAAAAGATCGGCAATCGTGTTGGTTCTGCCCGCGATGTGTCGAACTTCAAAGCTGTAATCTTGAAGTTTAAGAGACTAGCGAGCTATTATTTGGTTGGAAGGTACACCTGAATTGATAAATCTCAACGGACTACTGTCAGACTCCACAATAAAATGACGTCCCAGAAGGAATCTGGAAAATTTAGTTATACCCTCAACTAGAGCAAGGGCTTCCAACTGCGGTGTCGACCAAGAGCGTTCTCTAGGTTTTAATTTTCTCGAGAAGTAATATACAGGATGTAGGATGTTATCATGTTCCTGTAACAGAACTGCTCCAATCGCTACGGAGCTCGCGTCTGTGCGTAATCTGAAAGAAATAAGAAAATTTGGCAATTTGAGAATGGGATTCTTTAAACTATTCTCAGAGAAATAAGATAATACTTTATGGAATGCAAATTTTAGGCATTCATTGCTTACAATTTTCTCGGGTTGATCTTTTGTTAGTAAGTTAGTAAATACTTCGGTCAGTTCAGCAAAATCTGGTATGAACTCCCTATAATAATTTATAAGTCCCAACAAACTTCTGACTTGCTTTTTCGTAGTCGGAAGTGAGAGTTTTAGTATCTTGGACACAATGTTATCGTCTGTCGTGACAAAGCCATTAGATATTTTGTACCCCAAGAAGGATATTTCCTGATAGGCTATGTCTACTTTTGCAGGCTTTACCGTCATTCCGTGCTGTCTAATGCGTTCAAATGTCTGTTCTAATGTCCTTATGTGGTCTGTCATTGTCTTTGTGTGAACACAAATGTCGTCTATGTAACAGATAATATTCGGTATGTCTACTAGTAGAAGTCGTGTCATACGTACGAATGTTGCTGGGGCATTGACAAGCCCAAATGGAAGTTTGCACCATTCGTACAGTCCCCAAGGTGTGGCAAAAGCTGTCAGATGTCTGCTCTGTTCGTCTACTGCTATTTGCCAGTAACCTTTCGTCATGTCTACCTTCGTAAAGAACCTAGCGTCTGTCAGTTCTGTCAATAGATCTTCAGAGTTTGCCATTGGCTCTAAATCTAAAAGAGTTATCTTATTTAATTTCCTATAGTCGACACAGAGTCTTATTGTGTTGTCCTTTTTGCGTACTATGACCATTGGAGATGAGAAATTTGATTGGGATCGTCTAATGATGTTGTTTTTCTCTAAGCTGATGATCTCTTGATGTAAGTGTTCTTTGTAATGCAATGGAATGGTGTATGGTCTGCATTTTATGGGTGTATTTGACGCGAGTGTGATGTGATGTTGTACTAATTCTGTTTGTCCTGGGTTGTTGGAGAAAATGGTGTTGTACTGTTGTATGAGCTGTTTGCAACTGTCCGTTTCTGCTTGAGTTAACTTTGGGTTGATCTTAATTTCCTTCAAGCAGTTTGTCGTGTCTAATGCAGGTGTTGGAATTTCGTCACTAGCCTCGTCATCTTCATGGTCTATTATCACTGTACATGCTGTTGTATCGTCTTGTTCGTGGTCTCTGTTGTAATATGGTCTTAGCATATTGATGTGGAATATTTTGTGTTTGTCTTTTATTTGAATCTCATAGTCTACAGGTGAAATCTGTCTCGTCACTTTAAATGGTCCTTGCCAAGAATCAGTCAATAAGTGTCTGTCACTAGGTAGAAGAAGAAGAACGTCCTGTCCAGGTGTCAACGTTATTGTCCTGTTACCTTTGTCAGCATATTGTCTATATGTAGCACCAGATAATTTTAGTGCATCCTTTGCAATTATACAAGATTTGATGATTCTTTCACGCAATGATGTAACGTATACGTATGATGATATGGGTTTCAGTAAAGGAGTGGATTCAGTTAACATTTGATGATAGATGCTTAATGGGCCACGTGGTTTGGCACCATAGATAAGTTCAAAAGGAGAGAAACCTGTACTAGCATGTGGCACTTCGCGATAAGCAAAGAGAATAGCAGGTAAATATACGTCCCAGTTATTGGGGTGCTCTTGCGTGACTTTAGCAAGCATATGCTTTAAATCACCGTTAAATTTTTCTATAATTCCACTCGAGTGAGGATGGTACGGGGAATTGAAACATTGCTTCACTCCTAACATTTTGGTGAAAGCTTGAGTAGATGCGGCGATGAACTGACTTCCCCTATCTGATTGGATAGTGTCTGGAAATCCTATCCGTGAAAATATATGGAAGAAAACTTCCATTATGTCATTGGCAGTTATGTTCTTTAGCGGAATCGCTTCCGGCCAGCGGCTACATTAATCAATAACAGTTAATATATATTTATTCCCTCTGGTTGTTATCTGATTAAGAGGGCCCACTATGTCGACAGATATTTTCTCAAAAGGTCGACTGGCTAAGTCAGTAATTTGTAACTTTGCCTGTGGGTTTTTTCCTTTTTTTACAAGTTTTTGGCAGATGTCACAACTCCTGCAATATTGCTTAATGTCATTGCAGAATTTGGGCCAATAAAACTGTAATAATAATCTTGATCTGGTCTTAGCGTATGCCATATGCCCTGCAAGAGGTATATCATGCGCAAGATGTAAGGCTTGTTTTCGATACTCACTTGGCAACACAGTTTGCTCTGTTGTAGTGTCACCTCTGGTATAATACCTGGTGAGGATACACTTTTTCAAAGCAAAATACCATCTTGCATTTTTGGTTAACTTTGGCTTTTGGCCGATCAGATTAAAATATTTTGATAATGAATGATCAGCCTTTTGGGCTGTTACAAAAGTCTCCTTCATGGTTTTAGGAGGTAGTAATACTGGGCTAAGCATTTCTATAGCCTCAGTTTGATTAATATCATCTTGCATTCTAGCAGTAGATCTGGTTACTGCATTCACACATTCAATGATATCAGATGGTGATGAAACAGTGTTATCAATGATGTCATGAGATCTTAGTGCTACATTAGCTACCATACATTCATTAGGTGGTACAACAGTATCAATGATGACATTTGATGGTGATGTTGTGATCTCATTAATGCAAAGAGATGTTATGTCATGAGGCATATCATTCACCTCTGGTAAATTTCCAATTATAATATCACACACCGGGTTTGTTAATGCTGCGCATTTTACTTTCCCAGTGAGGAAAGGTGTTTGAATATATGCCCATGCTAGTGGGTACTTTTCAATATTGCCGGAGAATGTTCTGCATGTTACGTGCCTGCCTGTATAGTCTGTAGGCATTATGAACGTTCTCTTCAGTCCAATCAGTGAACTTCCCGTGTCCCGAAGGACTGTAGCAGGCTTGCCATTCACATATCCTTGATGGATGTTTATTCTGCCTTTGGAATCTACTACCAAATTAGCTTCTTCATTGGCAATAGGAATGGAGTGGCCGCATGTTAAAATACCATCTTCATAAAAGGTATTACATACAGTACATTTATTGGCGTTAAACATATCAAAAGCCTGTGCTGAGTTCACAGGGTGTTTCTCTGATTGTTCTTCATCTGATGTTGAACTATCAAATAAGGTGGCATTGGCTTTCTTGGTCATTTGCCTACCTTTACAATCATGGCGATAATGTCCATACGCCTTACAGAGGAAACATTTACGCAAATTTCTAAAGGATTTACGCTCCTTATCTTGTCTGTTTACGATGTTGTGTAAATATTTAAGATATGCGGGGTTCTTGTCGCACATCTCACCTTGATGATGTGACATTCTACAATAGTTACAATGGTTGTACTTCTCAGATGTAGGCTTATACGGTTTTTGCCTACTATAGGGTTTGTCATAGTTAGCCGCTGCTACAAAATTGGTTTCAGTAGCTTCACTGGCAAAACAATGTTTGTTGGCTGTGTAATAAGCCGAACCACGTCTCTCAATCTGCTCTACACTCGTACATTCATTCTCTTGCAAAAACGTTGAAAATGCTGATGGAATGGATGAAATGACTTTATCTCTAATGATAAGATCTTCTAACTTTTGATAGTTCTTATCAATTTTAGCTGCTGAAGTCCATTTGGTAAATATGTCTCGGACTAAGCAGAGGCAGTCAGAGAACGTTTGAGTCGGTTTGGGGCTCAACTTGCTGAATTGTTCTCTGTAACCTGCCTCATCTAACATAAAATGTGCCATAATCTTTGATTTTAGATAATGGTAATCTTTTCTGAGGTCTTTGGGGATAGTCTCTATGACTTTCAGAGGATCCCCTGATAAACTTCTCATATAAATTATATTCCATTCAGACAATGGGACCTGGTAATGGTCCATTAAAGTCTCAAAATTTTGGGTGAAGGCTGCAATGCAGTCACCCGAGGTATAATTTCTTACGATCCCTTGATAATTCTTGTACTGGTTTTCTTTCTCCAGTCTCTCAGATTTCTTGGACTCTTTGTTTATGGCAGTCTCAGTATCAAGTTGTTTGATTTTTAATTGCACTTCGAGCTCTTCCCGTTTACTTTGAGCTGCTATCTCGGCCTGCTTTAAAGCTGTTTCTGCCTCTACTTGCTTGGCCGCTCTTTCCGTCGCTCTTTCATCGCGTTCATTAGCTTTCTCACGAAGGTGTTCAGAGTATTTAGTTTCACTCCACTTTGTTAACTCATCACCTGTTAACTTTAACTTCAACCCCATATCGATGAAATCATTTAATGACGACATGATGGAAAATGCAAATGAAATATCAGACACACAATTTGTTACAAGTTGTTAGTAAGTGAACAATTTACAATTGTGTTCTATTTACAATATGTGCCTAAATTTGCATCCGAAAGTATATAGAAAGAAAAAATATACTCAAGTGTCCTGGATGCGGTGAAGAACGGTTGAAATTCGGACTAGGAACTGTAGGGTCGCTACTTCAAAACACAAATGACCTCTACGGGCAAGGGTTTCAGATGGCACAGAAAACCTGCTTTGTTTTTGGAGGAAATAAATTAACGTCTGTTTGATGTGGTGTGTATGCTTGTCACTAAGTTTTGATTAGGTTTGTATGGCGTTGAGTATAATTGTAGGTCGTAATGTTGTCCGTCAACAATTTTTTTTTCAAAATCACAAGTCACTTTCTTTCCGAAACTTTCTGCTTTACACAACTCACTTTTCAAAGACAATCTAACTATATCTCAACACTCTACAACATTGATGACACATCACTTACATTAAGATGACATTCAGTAAGGACATAGACATCAAGTTTACAAGATGGCGACAAGGTCACAATGGCGACAACTTCACAATGTCGACAAGGTCAAAACGGTGACAAGTTCCACAATCACAAATGTTTTACACGTTTACAAGATCAAACAATATGTATGCACTGTACGTTCACATTTAGTCTCCATGTTCAAACAATGTAATAACATCTATCAAAATGAGCCTTCACAATCACATTTAAATGCACTCTAAAGTTGGACAAAAATTTCTAAGTTCACAAATCTAGGTTTTAAATGTTAATTACTTAAACCACGTTCATTTTAAAGCCGGACGAATGCCACCACGTCCACACATGTCAGGGTCTTAAACCTGGCTCGTTAACCTAACACATGTGAGACAGTACAAATACAACGTGATTTGACTTGAGACTCAACGACACGAAGTTTCGATAGATTTATTTACAGATCACGATCTAGAGATGATCATCACAGTACATAAGTTATAACAATACACTTACAGGCAACCCACAGCTTACAATCAGTCTCACAAGATGTACAAGCACTCGAATTTCGGGCCACAGAACTATACAAGCCTTTCTCCCATCATACGTCCAGTCGAGTCCGAGTCCCAGAGCTGTCTGGCTATTTCTCGCAACGCGCCTGCCCACCTGAAGTGGCTTCACGAGGCCTGCGTGCGTACTGCTTTGTCCTTGCCTGACCGCTGGCTGTCTCGTTAGCCGGCAACCTCGCAGGCAGATAACTAATACTCGCCTGGCGGGCGTAACGATGTTACAGCATCCCCGCTAGGGACTATTTGCCTGGCGGGCGTAACGATGTCCCTGCATCTCTGCTGGCAATACTTTAGGCTCTGACACGTACACGGAGGGTAGAGGAATAGAGAGAGAAGAGGTCCATTAACAATAGCTGAAACCTCTCAGACGCCTATTCCATAGTGAGAAAGGGACTTAAACACGCCAGCCACTTACTGGCATCATGTGTTGTGACAAATGTAACAGAGAAATCAAGACGAATATCAGAATACCCAAGGGTAGTTTCGCACTTGGTACCCGCATCTTAGTATCTACAAACAAAAATTAACAAGAGATTATGAATAGCCCAAAATGTTTTCAACAACATTAAATTAGTATTAACATCTAGAGATATTAACATTAAAAATGAGAATTGCCAAATGTTAATGTATATTCAACACTACGATATGGCGCGGAAGCATGGGCAATGAACAAGCAATTAGGAAGTTGATTGAATAGAAGCCCTGGAGATGTGGATATACTGAAGAATATGTCGTATTTCATGGAAACAATAAGCAATCAAATACAGAGGTACTAGAAAACCTGGGAATGAAAAGATAATTGATAAACAAATTTTACAAATGGTGATTCTGAGGTGCACAAATGACACACTATTATATGCATGAGGCATACTCTGGCGCTACCAACAATGGCGGATATGCATAGGGGCCTTCAGGCCAAATGGTACCTGGGAGTTTCTGCAGATAGGGGACACACCCTGCATGAAGCCATGGATATGGTCAAGGGTCATAGACTAAGACGAGGCAGGTCCTGGATGGCAGAGGCTTAATTAAATATCTATACATCAGGTATGTGATCTAGAGACCATCAATCGTGAAAAAGAGGGGGTTGAAGTTCAGGAAGACATGACGGACTGCCACAATGCAATAGTGACACTGGGTCGTGAGTGCAGAGAATGGGCAGCGGCCGCACAGAGTTTGAGGTACAACAACTGATCCAGAGTAATACACATGAAGGTGGCATAGTGATCTATACTGATGGGTCAGTTGTGAGAAACAGACGGAGTGGTTGGGGTTTCATTGCGAAGGCTAATGGACGATTCTTGAAAAAAGGAGGGCATGGCATATGAGGCTACGACCTACAGCATGAGAATGGAGGTGGAAGCAGTCACAGCGGTATTCCGTTGGTTAGAGGAGACCACTGCAACACACATTGTCTTGATCACGGACTCAAGGAGTGTGCGCTTAGTAAAGTGGAGAAAGGAATAGTTCGTGTGGAATGGCTCACCTCGCTTCAGAAGTCACTGATTGTAAGAATTGTGTGGATATGTTTGCCCTGGTCATGCAGGAGTGCGTGTGAATGAACAGACTGATAGGCTGGCAGAGAATGCGATTCTTGGGGGTCGATTACCTATGGATAAGGGAGATGTGGTCCTGTGGCAGTGGGACCATGTGGAGAAGGTGAAGGAACAGATTGAGAATCCATATGTGGAAAGGATATGATTGCGGGGGATTGGTAGGGTTTTTGGTAGAATCTCAACCCTGAGAGAGAAGACCAGGAGAACTTTCAATCAGATAGCGGTGGGAATAGACTTCAACCCAATACCCAAAGGTTACATTGTATACTTCCTATGTGCTTTTTTCCCTAACCATTTGCTTTTATCACATGTATCTCAAATTTCTAGGCTGGAAGCCAATCATTTCCGCCCTAAACTCCAGTTTTGAAATAGTCACCAGTACAACACTCCTATAGTTTAGACATCAGTAATCAAGACAGGTAGGCAGCTATCGTCTGTGCACTGGAACTTACTCTCTGGCATATTAGATGTATGTACCCGTCAGTGCTGCTTTGGCTGTCCCACATCGATATCTCGGTCGATTTTCTTGCTTCTGCTCGCCGTCTAATGCCTGGTCAGGAGAAAACACGGTCGGGACAAATATTTGCAGTCTGGGTGAGCTACTTTCCGAGACAACCCATGCTAGCCAGCCATACAAGAGTATAAGATCGCATATTTGTGTTAGTCTTGTTTTGCAATCGTTGGATGCCCCCGGGTATCTCCTGTTGCTTCGTGTAAATTTAAGGTGATTCCGATCATGGCATTTTGAAAGAGCTTGTCTGATCCTGTCCTTCGAATGTTGTCTGTCTCGGTGGTACTTGCAGTAAGTAAAGTAAGTGGGTGACCCTCTGCCATGCCGTGGAGTTTATCGGGTATATGGTGCTAGCCCCATATATCTAACCGGCACTCGAAGGGTCATGTGACCAATAACATATCGGCCGCCTCTACTTCCCCAGGACATTTGAAAAGAATCACATCCTCAATGAGGAGTCGAACACATGACCACCAGTTCGGCCGGTCACCGTGCTAGTTACTGCACTTCCGGGAGGTCAGCATGGCGGAATGGATAAGACTGATCACTCTAAAACATCTGGTGTCCTGATGACCAAGTACCGGGTTCAACCCCTACACCCGTCAGTTGGATTAAAACGTTGACTTCCCGTCCTTGACTTCTGGACGTAAATTACAAGTACATCAGAAGTCGGAGTGAGTTCGCCTGACAGGAAAAGCTAATTAGTACGCAAAAGTCGGTCCATTGCGCTAGTAGTAGTAGTAGTAATGGACTACGCTTGCGTATATAGCGAGCGAACGAACACACACAAACTGCACTACCGCAGCTTGTTTCGCACTTAGACCTATCTTAAAGCCTCTAACAAAAGCAGTAGTAAGTTGCAGCCTCGTGACATTCCCCTAGTGTTTGGTGGAGTGACGCTGGCCAATGCCATATTTGCTATGTATTGTTGCAAAATGGGCAGGAGAAGATAACGGGTCCCTTTAACGCTTTAATGGCAGGTGGTGCTAGCCCTAATTCTGATACCAAACGGCACTGGATGAGCCATGCGATCAATATCGCACAGGCCACCTTTACTTCCCAGACAATTTCCTACTACCATTTTAAGGCTGGGCCCACTTGGCATTGAGAGAGGCTGAGTGCTCTCCAGGTATGGTGTCTATCTCGAATGCTGGAGGTCCCGGGTTCAAGCCCCGGCGAGGGCCGGGATGTTTTCACGTGGACTTCTGGTAACAAAATTTCCCCTGGTCTCTGGTTAGATCGGACACCCGTGTGTACTGTTGCACACAAAAAAAAAATATCTTGGCAGTTGGAAATCGAAAAAGAGTAGCCTAATGGCGCTGCCCGGGCAAAATTTCGAGTTAAAAATCTACCCAAAGTATTCAGGATTCTCTCCGGTGCTACGAAGTGTGTGCACTGAGCTGAGATTCCCCAGACTCAGGCTTGAGATAGGAGTAGAACGGAGCACTTATGGATTACACCCGTGTGCCGTGATGTTCATCCGTCGTCTAAACTAAACACAACCACTTGGGATAAGTGGGGGGAAGGGGGGGGGGAGAAACACCACGCTCCAGAGGGGAATTGAACATATTACAACCGGGCCAGCAGTCAATGATGCTAGCCTTTGTGCTACCGCATTACCTAATTGTACAGTTAGTTATCCTTTACAGGACGTCGCAGACAAACCCTCATTTTTTTTAGGTTGTTGTGATTTCTTGTCAAGTTTAAGTCCAATAGTTTGCCATTGCCTGCTGAACGACCGGCATTCACACTTTTGAATGGAAACCAATTGCAACTGCGAATTGCATTCTTAATCCCTTCGAACCATGGTTGTAAAAATAATGGCAATGGTAGTCATGAGGTTATTCTCTCTCTCTGTCTTTCTCTCTCTCTCTCTCTCTCTCTCTCTCTCTCTCTGTCACGCAAAAGTTCATGTTCTTTGAATCCAGTTTCCGAGAGATATAACGTTCGCAATTGACTATTCACATGCGTAAGACCCTTGAGATTATTAAAATATTATGATCAATAAATTAACAGTTATTGATCAACACTTATAGTGAGGCTAGAACATAATTAGATATGAGAAGAATACAACTTCTTGTCTTTCCTTATATGTGCCAATCAGCACTTCACTTTTGCATTCTTATGTGGAACGACGTCATTGTATACTAGGCATTACCATACGTGATTAGTTCTCCGATGCAGCAGTCATGCCACTGTTTTGGTTTTGCCTTTTTTTAATTATAGTAGTAAATGCTCACTTTCAACTCACACAGATCTCTCTCTCTCTCTCTCTCTCTCTCTCTCTGTCTCTCTCTCTCTGTCTGTCTCTCTCTCTGTCTCTCTCTCTCTCTCTCTCTATATATATATATATATATATATATATATATATATATATATATATATAGAGAGAGAGAGAGAGAGAGAGAGAGAGACGACTTTTCCACAACGAACGGACTCCGTTGCACCGGAGACAACCCATATTTGTGTAGAGTAACTAGTCTCACATAAACTATTCATATTCTTTTGGTAGGTTTTATCATTTTTCTATTTTGGCATGCCCTTATTCGGCCAGTTATGTTTTGTTTTTTAGTTTTCAACATGGAAAATCCAGCCGATGGATTTTTAACTTTCGCAACGGGTACTTGACATCCGATCATTCACACCTAAAGTTAGACGTCAGAGCCAGCACATCTCAAGTAACACGCCCGATCCACACCTCGAATTAGATGTCCGATCTAAAACACTTCAAGTTAGGCATCCGATCCACCATATTTCAAGTTAGATGTCCGATCCATCACACCTCAAGTTATTCGTCCGATCCACCATACCTCGAGTTAGATGTCCGACCCCCCCCCCCCCCCCCACATCACGAACAGGAAGAATTATACTATACTTTTCCTAATTGGTTAGGAACTCAATTCCGTGCACATCGCAACAAGAACAGGATCTACTCCAGTTAGAGCAAGCGTCAGAACCAAGCTAATCTAATATGCATCGTTGTCACCGTCAAATGATTCTATGGAAGGTCTCCTAGTCCATTTTTGTTTGATGTAATGTGAGTTTTCTAAACACTCACTTTGTGATCACATAAATTACATAACTATACATGTGTATGTATTAACTGAATTCTATGATTTCAACTGAATGATTTATTTACCTCAAAGTAAACTTTGCTTCGTGTGTTTGCGTTCTTGTTAAGATAGCCTTCTCTGCATGAAGGTTTTTATGTATTTGTTGCATATTCACAGCTATTCTGCAGTTTACCCAACTGGATTTGTTTTTCCCATTGTGGATGATTTATAATGGCATACCCATAATGCTGAAGTATCTTAAAGCCAAGAGGCAACATCTAAATTTCTCCAACACTGCAAACAAAGTATCACATTTCAACAGACAAGCTGGGCTAAGTAATACAGCAGAAAACAACGACAAGAACAGGATTTGTTCCGTGGTACTGTCATGGGCACTCCAGAGATTGCTATATCATTCTTGCACTCTCTAAGACTGCCACATACGTACACACCTAAGGAAAGCTGGACGTAAGGACGACACTAAAGGAATCAAAAAGCCATTAAAAGTCTAGCCGCTGGCTAAGTACCCGGCAACAAAGGAATGAGATGGAGTACTGAAATAGTATCATTTTCCCCACTCAGGGACGTGTTTGCTGATCATCACTAAAAGTCAACAGAATCTCCGGATGGATCGCTTCTGCCCAGTTCCTAGAGACAATGGCATTACGGGAAACTAAAATTAAGGGGACAGGGTCTGAGATCCATACACTGTACGTGTTATTATGGGCAATACATCGTCATCTATTGACTTGTCAATTGGCTAGGGGTCCATGTCTGTTGTTTATTTTCACAGCGCCCGCTCTTCAACAGTGTATCAATTCATGTACTGTTTTATTTCCATGTCGTGAGTAATACCTTTACCTGACTCGTTGTTCATTAATCCAACATTTTTTTCCGGTTTGTAGCCATGTTTTCTTTTCATAATGTGCCTACAATTTTGACTGTCTCTTTCTGGTGTTTGTGACACGTTGTCTTTGTGACTTAACCTCTTTCAAATATAATTAGATTACTCAATTTGATTGTATACGATATTATAATGTCTTCTTTAAAACCACCACTCTGGTTTATTTTCTTGTTCGTTTACAACTGGCAAGATCGAGGGGAACAGACCAAGAGGAAGACCGAGAGTAAAATATCTGGATGGCTTGGCCACATGGCATGGACGAGACAAGAACACTGAGCTGATCCACGACTCTGGTGATCGAGTGAAATGGCGAGCCATGACCGCCCACACTTTCCGGCATGGCACATGATTGATTGCTTGATTACTAATTTCCCGGAGTGTACAGCCGTGTGCTAACTTTTGTTCAATAGGTAGTTCGTCAAAACCAAATTCCGAGGCGTGTTAGCAGCCTTGCCACGTTAAGCACAAGACACGACATGGCATCCCAATTGATATACTCAATGGACACATAAAATGTGTTTCTGAACGACTTGACATGCTTAAATCACGTACAAAGATACGACTTGACGTACTTAAGTTAAGTACAAAGATAAATGAAAACGTGGTGGCGACAGTGTGAGAGGGTTGGATAAATAGTTTATCCAGTATAGATATGTTTTAAAACATTCCTTCATCTAGTAAAGAATATATCCCCACAAACAGGGTTTCTTTCTACAAGGACCTGCCATTATTATTCTTGGTTTGTCCAATATGTAATTTTGTATCATTTTAAAAGTACCCATAACTTTTCGTTTGTGGTTTACAAAGGATCAATGCATTGGGATACCTCCTTAAATTCTTCATTCTTCTTTAAAGAACATACAAGCAGAATCTGAGCTTCGTACACGACTCCTTAATACTGGCAAGGATCGTGTCCTGAAATCCCAGCTGGGTTTGGGTCGTCGAAATGACCCCTCTCGAACAATGCCTCATAGTTTCATTTCCTTCTTCGGCGATCAACGTTTGCTATACGCCTGCTCCAGCATGGGTCACTAATAGGATGGCTTGCTTGAGGTGTGCTCAAGTCTGACCATTTCCCATAATATGAACTTCATGTCGATTCGTTGTAGCGCGTGGATATTCGATTTCTAGTCCCGTGCCAATTGAGGCCAATATCTTCAGATTTCGACGGTTGAGGTGTCTTTTCTTATTCCTCCTCCCATAGAGAGATTGTCTGTCTCGTAATGACAGCAGATAATCATTAGGATAGCATTAGATAATATACGACAAGACAGCCGCTGGCTGTAACATCGACTTTAATCAACACGGTCTCACTGTAAACCCACACAGTCGTGGCTTGGATAGTTCACGACGAACACCAAATAATATCATCTATTGACAGCTTCATCTCTCTAAACGTGACGAGATGCACACCTCGTAAAAATGGATATTGTCCAGTGTCCGATCATCTCAGTCATTCACAGCACTCATAGCCTGCACTTATGCAGTCCCGTCATGTGGTACGAGTAATCTACGTATTACGTACATACACTATCAAAAGGGAAAATAAGATACATCGTCTCCTAAACAGTCCCACTTAAGCATTTTCCAAGGTTTTCTTTGTTCCATGCCGGTCTTATAATGTCCTAAACACTAGCGATCACAACACCAAATAATTATAGCCACTACTACTAATGAAACTAGAATAATATATACAACAATAAGAAAGAAACAAATAGCTTTATTCGGTCATGTGATGAGAAGAGAGGCATTGGAGAACATGGTGACAACTGGAAATATCGAGCGGAAGAGAAGCAGAGGCAAACCAAGAGAAATGATGCTGGATGGATTGAGACGGTGGCATGGAGGAATACCATCAGCAGAGTTGATCCAGAACACCAAATACTGAGATCTGTGGAGAGTCATGGACGCCAACGCCAGCTGGCAGGGCACTTGATGATGATGACTGCTACAGTTATAGATGCCTGCTCTGTGGCGAAGAGGTTACGAATGAAGTTCGTAATCCCGCATTCCGTGTTCGAAATAGGGCTTCGGGCGATTTGGAAGCAGACCGCCTTGAGATGGTTTCCTATAAAACAGCATTAGTGTCGGTCGTTCAGAAAGCAAAAGCAAACTACTGAACATAAAACTTGCCAAGAAATCACGAACGGCCAAAAAATTGATGGGGTTGACTGTGACGGCCACGTTATTAGAAGACAAACACGTAAACATGTTGTGACAACCGGAAAGATTTGCGGAAAGAGAGAAAGAAGAAGGCAGTGTGAAAAGATTATTGACTGTTTTGTGTCATGGCACGGAAGGGCGTCAACACACGAATTGATCCATGACGTCGGAGATCGTAATTTGTGGAGAAACATGATCGCCCGCGCCAGCCGCAAGGCAGTGAATGATGATGATGACACAGAACAAACTTTCCTTAACAAATAACACACATCCTTCCGCGTTGGAATCCACGTCTACCTCTCACTACATGTAATGACATCACCCATGGATGTCAAAAAGGTAGCAATACGAGTAAGCAAGCATTCAAACTTGATCCTAGTGCATCATAATCTCGTGCTAAATGCGAGCGAATTTCGTCTGCATAGTCGGTTCACGCTGCACTCTTCTTAATTATATCTTGGCATAGTTTGGAGGCCTTTTTTCGTGGACGGCTGGTACTATGTCTTAGCTATACTCATATCTATTGAACAGCACTCAAGCATATCTAAACATGTAATCTATACTGTTACAGATATACGTCTCTAGGTCTCCCTGTTGTTCTTTGCCAGCAAAGTGTCAATGAAAACAATATTCTAGTTTTACTACTCTCATTTTATCTCAATGTGTGTCCCATCCAGCGCCAGCGTCCTATTCACACATCTGGATTTGTTGGAAGCTAGTTAGCTTTCCCTTTAAGCACCGTATTTTCCATTATTTCAACCAGTTTTAATTCGTGTATTCTCAGTTACTGAATACGTTTGTAGTTTATGTGTAAGTGTTTTGTAATTCCCCGTGCCTCTGATCTATGCAGTATTCTGATGTAACGTTAAATATTTTAAAGTGTAGTGTTCGTGTTAATTTCTTTTGACTGAAAACAACCTTCCTAGTGCTATGGAAACTCTTGTCTTTTGTAACCTTATTTGATACTCTTTCTGTTCCCAATTTAGAAAATGTGACAGGAATCACCATTGGGGGACATAACACCAATAATATTAGATATGAGGATGAAACAATATTGATCGCAGACAATGAACAGGATCTGCAACATTTAGTAGATGCGGTTGTTACACACAGTTAACAACTAGGATTTGAATTAAAAAGGTAGAAGTCACAGATTATGATCATCACGAGGAAAACGAAAATACAGCAATGTAATACAATTACAAGGATAAATGGGCATATTCTTAAATAAGTGAACCAGTAAAACTATCTCGAAACAGTCATAACATCTGATAAGAGGTGCCTTGAAGAGTTTAGAACAAGCATCGCTATGGCGAAGGTAGCCTTTTGCATAATGCAAACGAATTTGATTAATAAAATGATGTCAATTGCAATGAGACAAAGAATGTTGAAGTACTACATAGAACCCTTTTGAATGGATGTGAAACGTGGACGATGAGCAGACAAGCTAAAAAAAACATCTGATGGTGTGAAAATGTGGTTTCTGTGGATAATGCAAAAAAATCATGGAGAGACTGAAAACTAACGAGCAAGTCCTACGGGAAGACAATTAAAACCGCAAAATGATTAGAGAAATTATACGTAAACAGGCACATTTGTTGGCATGTTATGAGAAGAAATAAATTGGAAAACTTCGTGACAACTGGCAAGATTGAAGGGAAACGAACAAGGGCAAGGCAGAGAAGTAAATATCATATTTATATATTTATATATTTATTCATATTTATATTTATTTATATCATATGTAAAAAAGAAGTAAAATCTATATACACACATATATTCGTACGTACGTATAGACAGACAAACACACCTACGTTCACACACATACATACATTCACGAACGCGGGCAACCATAGACAGACAGACAGACAGACAGACAGACAGACAGACAGACAGACAGACAGACAGACAGCCAGCCAGCCAGCCAGCCAGCCAGCCAGCCAGCCAGCCAGCCAGCCAGCCAGACAGACAGACAGACAGACAGACAGACAGACAGGCAGGCAGGCAGGCAGGCAGGCAGGCAGGCAGGCAGGCAGGCAGGCAGGCAGGCAGGCAGACAGACAGACAGACAGACAGACAGACAGACAGACAGATTGAATTGAATTGAACTTTATTTAAAAAGGGATACAAATTGGGCACATAGGTCCGTCTTACATTCGGCCCTTCCAATCACTAATTTTTCGTTCATGAACAATGCATGATACATTCACATAGGAAAAAAACATTGTCAAATTAATGTTGTAAGCATAAACAATGCAAATTATCATGTTATGTGACACGTCCCCCCTCCCACACATATATCCCGCACCAACCTACACACACACACATCCCTCACCCACTCACACATCCCTCACCCACCACACATCCCTCCACCACTCACACATCACCTCACCAACCCAGACATCTCGCAACCACTCACACACACACACATCCCTCGCCCACATCCCCACCAACTCACGAATACCCCAACCCACACAAACTCACAACAATACTACACCAACCCACCCACACACCCTCCAACCACACAATACATCTCCCACACACATATCCCGCACCAACCCTCCCAAACATTCCTCACTCACTCACACATCACCCGCCCATACCCTCACATCTTCCCATCAACACACACACACACATTTTCCCACCCACCCACACATTTCACATCCACCCACACACCCCACCAACCACACATACATCCCCACCCACACACATCCCCACACACACATCCCCCACCCACACACATTCCCCCACCGATACACACATCCCTCACGCATACACACATCCCCCACTCCCCCTACACTCGTCCCAACCCACCCACCCACACACACATCCCCCAACTACCAACACCCATACATCCCTGACCCGCAAACACCCACACATACCACCACCCACCAACATCTACACAAACACACGAACCCAAACACACATCCCTCTCCGACACATCCCTCACTCACCCACATACTCCCCACCCACACACTCCCCGTCCTTACACACATCTCTCCATCCACCCACACACCTCCTCACCCATCCACTTATCTCCGCACCCAACCACACATCCTCCACCAACCCACACCACACTCATCCACAACTCCCCACCCACTCACACATCTCCCACCACACACACACTTCCCCCCCCCCCCGCACACATCTTCCCACCCACGCACACACATATCCCCGCACGTACACATCCCACATATCCCCCACTCACACACATCTTCCAACTCACACTCATCCCCCACCCATACACTCATCCCCCACACACATCCATCCACTTAAGTACTCATCCCTCAACCACTCACACCTACTCATTCCCCACCCAACCATCAACACATACATCTCCCATCTACCAACCCACACTCAAACAACCATACCACACAGTCAAACACACATCCCCCAACATCACATACATCCTTTACCCACCCGCTCATCCCACACCCAATCATACCCTTTCCACTCACCCACACATCCCTCACCCACACACATCTCCTCTCCCACACAACACCCCACCCCACACACATCCTCACCCACACATCTCCCCACCCACATACACATCCCCCACCTACAAACACCCTTATCACAGACAGACAGACAGACAGACAGACAGACAGACAGACAGACAGACAGACAGACAGACAGAAGCATTTTAAATATCAGCTTCCTAAACTAGAGCTGAGAATTAAATGGGCTCCCGTGTCTAGATAGATTAGTTATTTTAAGGTGTTTGTGAAAATTATGTCTAAAATCCACTGACAAATAAGCAGATACCGTTAATACGAAACACAAATAGAATTCTGTTTTAAGAACAATGTTTAAAAAACAAATCATCGAAAAATTTAATATTTAGCATCCACGGGGAATTCAAGTTTCGTGTATTATTTTGGAAATGTAGGTGTGCACAATAGATCCAGACTGGTGTACTTAAAGTGTTTCTACTTCGTTTTCATATCAAGCAACCATATGAAAGGCAGGCAGGCAGGCAAGCAGGCAGGCAGGTAGGCAGAAGGAAGGAAGGAAGGAAGGAAGGAAGGAAGGAAGGAAGGAAGGAAGGAAGGAAGGAAGGAAGGAAGGAAGGAAGGAAGGAAGGAAGGAAGGAAGGAAGGAAGGAAGTTGTATAACGATATCAAGTATCGCAAACCGGTGCATTTTGAAATTAAAATGTAGAAATAAAAAGTTTAACATGTTAAGAGAATGTAATTCATTGCACGAGGTGTCATCCCATATAGTTCGGTCTCTCGGGGCGACCTGCTGAAAGCGTCTCACAGAGGACGAATTCCGCTCCTCCAGCCTATAGTCCCAGGAGCCTTGGGAACAATTACATACGAATCGAATGATCGAATTGAATTAAACCGAACGATGTCGCCAAGAATCGAACACCCAATCTTCGGAGAGCGAGGTAGATAATCTTTTCGCCACAGAAACTACCCAACTAAAATGTAGAAGTCGTGACACGTGCTTAAAAGACACACCCAAAAACAAAAACAAAAAAAGTTGTTGCTAATAAATCTAACGTACAGAAGACAAACTGATTCAACAGAAGAAATCAACAAGATAAGACACTATATACAACAACATAGAGGTCTGCATGGCCGAAAAGGTAAGAGCGCTCGCTCTTAAACTTCTAGTGTGCTGAAGTGCCAAGGTAGCGGGGTCAACCCTAACACCAGTCAGCTGGACACAAATTTTGACTTCTCGTCCTTGGCTTGGGGACGTAAATTATAAGGGTCTCAGAAGTCGGAGTGGGTTTGCCTATTAGCAAATGAAACTGTTCATAGGGAAAGCTAATTCACATGCACTAGAAGTGCAGCTCCGGTCTCCGTGGCTAAGGACTTGCGGACGCGATTCGTGAGCCCGCTTACCTGCGTTCGAAACACAGCTGCGACCGATTTGGCAGCAGACCGCGTCGCGCTGGGTCTTAACGTGTTGGTATGGGAGCCGGTCGTTCAGAAATTAATGGCAAATTACTGAACGTAACCTTGTCAAGACATCAACAACAGCAGTAAAATGTTAATATTGACAGCGATGTACTGTAAATAGGATACGAAAAACAAAAGTAGTAGCAAGTGTATGGACGACGCTTGAGTTCAATGCGAGCGACGGTAAAACAAAAATAAAGATCCTGAAAGAAGCCGAAAGCGGCACAATGAAAAGATAGGTAATGAAATAATATATCAAGCAAGGGTTGCCTCTCCAATGAAGCAGGGCTGCAGGGATCTGCAAGACGTTCTGTCTCTCACTCTGGTTGCCCACTTAAACATACACATTTTTGTCCGACTGTTAATGCTATCTTCCTATGTGTACTGACTGGCATCTTGCCGTCTAGACAGGAGATAGTTTGTTACATTGTGTTTCAAAATAGGCATAATAAAACTAGAACCCAAGGCGGTAGCCAATGTGCCTGAACAGACCAATTCGAGCGCAAATATTATCTCTCCACGTGTAAGTAAGGGCCTTTGAGGCGTACTGAGTATATGTGCCAGCCTCATAATTTGATAGACCAGTAGGTATTCAATGAGTGAGGTGGTTAATATCACGCCGGCCGCATTACCTTCCACATCATTTCTCGGTAGCCATTTTTGGCTACGTCAACATATGAGCGCAGTTCAATTTAACTGAGTCAGTGCCGTAGGATAATAATGTATGTATGTTTAATGACTGCGCAGTGTTTGAAAATATTGCCGGTCCAAGTTTTGTATGCACCCTCTGTAAAGATCATGTAACATAATAGGTATACAAAACTTGGACCGGCAATATTTTCAAACACTGCACATTCATTAATAATACACCCTGTATATCACCAAATGAGGGCGATATATCTCCATACTACGATCATTACGATCATCGTCGTGTTTTTTTTTTTTTATTTACTTTATTTCGTATCTTACGCAATTGCAATGCTCAGTGAACGGAAATTTACACTATAATACTTGTTCATTTCATTGTGTGTCTTGTTTAGTTCAAACCTACTTTTTATTTCACACTGAATCAGTTAAAAGAATTCCTCTCGTTGGGACGTTAAACATATGACTATCGGGCCGGTGGGCAAGCATGATTAATGACTGCGCCACCGTGGCTTCCCATTTCACTTGTATAGCCTCATATCTGCTGCTTTGGTCAAGCCGTCTGACTCAGATTCAGAAGGTTGTGGGTTCGATTCCGGGCCGCGCCCTTCAGTTCATGCATTTTTTTCGGAGATTCCTGAGGGTCGTCGCTGGAGCTACGGAGGTCTGCTTTGTGCGACGCTTTCAACAGTTCGCTACGGAAAGAGACTGAGCCATATGGGATAAAAGCCAGGTCAATGGAGTCGATCCTGTCGACTTTTAAGAAACTTTTTTTCGTATCTGTTGCTTGCCTGTCTACTACTTTTTCCTCCAGAGATTGTTACAAAATGACCATGTCTTTAATGTCGCTAAAATCTCAGACTCGTCTCATGTTTAATTCGTTCATTAGCTCTCGCTTCATTTACAGCTTCTCAAGAAAATCATTATTTGTTGTTATGTGCGTCAAATACTACTTTTTCTTCTGTATATCCATAATTCCATGGTTTCAGATACATATTTTAATTTACGTGTTCGTTATTTAATCTTCTGCGTCATATAATATATATGAACACACATAAGCACAAACAAACAAACAAACAAACAAACGGGCAAACAGGAATACAAAATGTAAGGGATATTTTCATAAAATTAGGCAATTTGTGGAAGTAAATAAACAAAAAGCAGTGTCAAATATAGAATATGAATAACGAAGACACAAATAATAGATCGCATAATTTATTATGGCATTATTATATGGCATAATTCACTGCACCTCATCAGGTGCATACTGCACATTTCACATAACATAAACTAAAACAATGAAACACTTCCTTCAAGCTGAAATATGCAACACATCTCTCAATGGCTTCTGCAACATTTAACATTCGCCCACGAATTCCCAAATGCATTGTTTCCATGAATTACATTTCCCATATACGGCAAACTCTTGATGACAAGGGCAATTTCCGGTGTGTAGTGTTTGATGTGTGACCAGAGGCTTTTCTTCTACATGCAGAATATTATTATGGCATGTCAAATCTGCTGCTGCGTGGATTAGAAATATGGAGGCCAATAAAAGAATTCCTCATAGCTCATACAGATTCAACAACCAATTCCTTCCTGCGAAAACTTGAAAGACTAAGATCTTGTGGCAGAGTCACCAATGGTGAATTGGTTACGCCGCCTGCCTCACGCTCCGAAGTTACTGGGTTCGATTCTGAGCTACGCATTTGGTTCGTGAGTGCAAATTTCTCGAAGACTACTGGGGGTCGTCGTGGGAGCTACGGAGTTGGTGCTTCGTGTGACGCTTTCGGCAGGCCACCCTGTGGAAACAGACCGATCCATATGGGAATCAAACCCGATGCAATGAAGTCGATACTGATGGAGAGAGCTCAGCGAGTTCTGGTGAATCAGCAGGTGATGGACAGGACATAAATTAAAAACAAGAATTACTCATAACCTACAAAGATTCAACAACGGATTACCCTAACGCGAGGAAATGCAACCTAGGGAGTAAATGTCATGACAGGGCAACTTTGGTCGGCAACTTGTCTAGGATGGAAGCTCTGACAGGCGGACAGTTAGAGCATCAGCTTTGCTGATCCTGCAGCTTCTAAATCTTGTCTTGTTCCAGGCGGATTTGTGTTACCCTTCCTCTGGAGTAAACTAGGCAGACCGAGAGGGGGATCATGCTACATGGGGAACACATCTTATATATAAATTAGGATGTGCGTATTTGCGTATTTATGTATCTCTGTATGTATGTATGTATGTCCTTTATACGCTCGCGAACGGCCCATCCGATTGAGATGAAATTTTCTACACGTCTTCCTTTCTTTCCAGAGCAGCCAACTGTCGTATTTTTTTTTTCTTCTTCCTCCTCCTCCTCCTCCCTCCTCCCCCTCCCAAAATACGTACGTCCAGGAAATGGTCTTCTACATAGACACTTCTCTCTGAGGTCCGCGATAACATATTAACCTGGTGGGATGGCAATCAATCATCCTACTACCTCTTCCCTCCTCCTCCCTTCTCCTCCTCCTCCTCTCCCCTCCTCCTCCTACCCTCTTCCTCTTCCCCTCCTCCCTCTCCCTCCTCTTCCTCCTCCATCCTCCTCCATCCTCCTCCTCCCTCTTCCCCTCCCCCTCCTCCCTCTACCTCCTCACTCCTCCTCCTCACTCTTCTTCCTGCTCCCTCTACCTCCTCCTCCCTCCTCCTCCTTCTTCTCCTCCCTCCCTCCCTCCTCCCTTTTCCTCCCTCCTCATCCTCCCTCTACCCTCCCTCCCTCCTCCTCCTTCCTCCACATCCCTCCTCCTCCTCTCCCCTCCTCCTCCTACC
>OY992876.1:174133326-174162211 GCA_963921405.1 Cepaea hortensis | reverse complement strand
TTCTTTTGTTTGACAGTGATTGACTAGGCAGTTGTGTGTTCAGTAGTTTGCCAGTCATTTCTGAACGAAAAGTCAACGTTTTAAGTCCAACTGTTTTTGCGTTCGCCTGCTTTGAACTCAAGCGTAGTCAATACACGTGCTACTACTTCTAGTGCAGCGGACTGATATTTTCATGTGCATTAGCTTTCCCTATTAGCAGTCTCCCTCTCCACCAGGCGAACCCCCTCCGACTTCTGAGGTACTTGTAATGTACGTCCCCAAGTCAAGGACGAGAAGTCAGAATTTTAGTCCAACTGACCGGCGTATGGGTTAAACGCGCTACCTTGGCATCAGCACAGCGGAAGTTTAACAGCAAGCATTCTTATCCATGCTGACCATTAAGTCCAACTTAAAGTCGGTGTAGGAGTTGAACCGCCTACTTTGCTGTCAGTTTTCCGGGAGTTTAAGAGCTGGCGCTCTTATTCTTTCGACCACGTCGCATAACATATCCTAAACTTACTGTAAATATAAATAAATGCGCTTCCATTACCACGTCTTGTCATCAGTGAGCGACCTGAATTCTACGTCATCCGCCCGACTACCACAACTGGGAAGAAAGCGCGTGTTCCTAACAACAAAGGCCATATGGGAGGTAGTTAAGTTAGTAAATTGTCCTTTAAATGACATCGCAACCAATCCCAGCATTTTGTTTTACTGTATAATTATAGCATTTTGTAACATTAAAAGAAATAGAATATAGAATTCCAAAATTTCATATCGCTAAAAGGATTAAAAACTACGCCTGCAGCATTTTGTATCATTAAGAGAACTAACCAATGGGGTATTATGTGGAAACTTCGGAGATGTGAATTTATAGAAGAATTATGAGAACGCTGGGGACGGATAGAAAGACTAATGAAGATATCTTGAAAGAAATTAACTCACAAAGAGAACTGGTTACTCGTGACAGAAAAATACAGTCCAGATTCTTTGCGTATGTGATGAGAAGGGGAAAACTGGAGTATGTCGTCACAACGGGAAAGCCGGAGTGGAGGAGAGCCGGGAGATACCAACAGAGAGAATACTGGGCAGTTTTACATGGTAGGATTGAGGATCATCAGTAACATAAATAATTGGCAGTATACAAGGCAGAAGAATATGAACAGATATGATCACCACCGGCATGGGCTATACGAAAAAGACAGCTAAAAATTAGAAATATCGCAAAATGTATCGTTAAGGCAAGCAAAAAGCTTTCCAATCTTTCATAATTTTAAGAGAGCTGAAAGCTAGAATTCCAGTATTTGACAGCGTTATGAGAACTAAATCCTTGAATTATAGCATTTTGTAGCATTTAGAGAGCTACAGCCAGTATTACAGCCTTTTGCTCTATTTAGAGAATTACGGCTAGAATTATAGCATTCTGTATCATTAAAGGAACTAATTGATAGAATTCCAGCACTTCGTATCATTAAGAGAACTAACAGCAAGAATTACATCATTGTGTGTTGTCAAGAGAACTAAAAGTAAGAATTAAGCATTATGTGTCGTTAAGAGAACTAACAGCTAGAATTACATCATTCTATGTCGTTAAGAGAACTAACAGCTAGAATTATATCATTCTGTGTCGTTAAGAGAACTAAAAGCTAGAATTACATTATTCTGTGTTGTTAAGAGAACTAATTCTAGAATTACATCATTCTGTGTCGTTAAGAGAACTAACAGCTAGAATGACATCATCCTGTGTCGTTAAGAGAGCTAAAAGCTAGAATTACATGTACTATCATTTCTAGTGCCGGCTTCCTGGCCTAGAGGCTAGCGAATTTTCTCCGTAATCTCGTATACTCTCGTAAGTAACGTGACGACGGTGTGAATCAGCAGTGGTTCAAATCGCGTCGGTAACTTACGGGGTATGTGAGCCGGCCGCTCAGAAAGCAATGACAAACTACTGAGCGTAATCTTGCCAAGAAATCAACAATCAGCTGAAAGGTGCTGATGTTGACAGCAATGTCCTGTAAAGGATATGCAAACATTTTATTTTTTTATCATTTCTAGTACCTACTGGTTGGTTTTCTGTCTTGCCAGGGAATTCACCACGGAATAAAGAACAACCACACATGCTTTTAAACATCTTTTGGTGTATTGGGAATATGGTGCTTTGCCCATATTTTTATGGACCAATCGACACTCTATGGGTGATGTGGAATATATGCCTTTACTTCCCAAGAAATGTCATTGGTACCAATTTCCATCTGGGTCAACCAGGGAACCCACGTCATTTTCATTATCCGCCTTGAACCCGTGACCACTGGGCTTGCAGGCAATCGTCTAGACACTACACTACCTCGCCTTCCATACGCACTGCCAGGATAGGTATTGACTCTTTCAATCGCAAGAAGAGCGTGACTTGTGAGTAGTTCTACCCACTGAATCCCATACGTCACAAAACAGTAGAGTATTAGTTAACAGGCTTGCCTCAAGAGCAGATGGTCATGCGTTCGAATTCCATCGAGCAGGGATTTTTTTTATATTCCGGAAGTCCCGTATTTTTACACCAGTTGGCTTTGGATGGGTCATGTGGTGAATACCCCGCTGCAGCCTTCAATTCGCAGGAACTTACCTGCTACCTTTTTTAGCCTGGATCGATTTAGGAGCAAATGTCAATGTGGGGAAAAAAATATCCCGGGCTCCAGAGGAACTCGAACTCTTGGCAATTAGACAGACAGCCTGTGTCCTAGTTTTTCAGCTACCACGGCTCCATGGTCACCTTTAACTTCGAATTATTTTATTGCAATTCGAGCCTAGAACCATCTACAAAAGAAATCCCTGCCCTGAAGGGAATTAGAAACCAGAAGAGCAGGACGGTCGGGGAGTGCGGTAGATACTGATCTACCCCAGGGTGCTGAACGTTGCTTTGACATTTGTTTATTAGAAATATGTCTTCTTCTTCTTCTTCTTCTTCTTCTTCTTCTTCTTCTTCTTCTTCTTCTTCTTCTTCTTCTTCTACTTCTTCTTCTTCTTCTTCTTCTTCTTCTTCTTCTTCTTTTTGCTTCCGTTATGCCTTAGAGTCTACTGTTTAGGTATACACCATGAGTTTAGTTCCGGAATATTATCTCTATCGATGTTAGAAGACAGCACAGTTATATTGGGGGTTCGGTAGCTTAGTGGCTAGCCGCTTGCCTGTCGGTATGGTAGTGATGAGTTCGAATCTGCATTCAGGCGGAGTTTAGCAGGTTCTGTGCCAAACAAAAAGTATGTTTGAACCAAATAAAGCTGGACGGCGGGAAATGGGCAGTATGTTTGTGTTACAGTAATGAGTGAAACGTTGTTAATATGGTAGCAGGCATGATATATTATATGTTTAATTAAAAGGGGTTGCTTAGGGAATTTTACTGTGTATAAGCCCATGACGGATGTGAGAAGTCGCTTAAGACGATTTACCATCCCATGGCACGTAATCAGTTAAAACCGATACTGGCTCCAAGGTCGACCCAGCGTAAGAAACTAAGAATGAAACTAAGAAAGCAACATGGCTGCAATGACGTCCATTTGGTTCTAGCTAACCACAGAGGTGGAGGCGAAGGCCGAGGAAAACGACCGGAAAAGAAGTTGGCTTTCCAGCGATCAGATACCCTGCAGATAGGCTGCACTATATTCACGTCCCCGAAGGGGGGATGATTTCTGGGTAGACACGCATAGCGATGCTAAAGTGGGATAAGTAATTTACACGAAACATCTCGAAGCTGGATATGCAAACCATCGACAAGAGAAAAACACCTGAGAGTCATTACCCAGACACCCCCCCCCCCCCATTTGAGAGAGGGTAAAGAGGGTAAAAAGGCCGCAACATTCGGCGGGTGGAGCAGGACGACTTCTGATGGTCGGAAATCTCCTGGGATGCGTGTTGGGGGGGGGGGGGGGGGGGGGGGGGGTTGATGAGACTGACCACATCACAACCAGAGTGTCGATTCATCCATAAAACTATGGGTGTAGCAGCGAATGCCTAATAACGCAATAAGAGTCGGAAATTGGTCTTTTCCTTTACTTTACTGTGAATATAATGTTAACAAGTTAGTTGCATTACCTTTACAGGATATAGCCGTCAACCCCAGCACTTTTGGTTGTTCGTGATTACTGGGCAATGTTACGTTCAGTAGTTTAACCATTGCTTTCTGAACGACAGGCTCCCATACCATTTCATTCAAAATCAACGAAAGGTGGTCTGCTGTCAAATCGCACACATCTGCGTTTCGAACGCGGGTATGCGGGATTACGAATGTGTGTATTGTTATATGCTTCTGTGTGAGTAGTATTGAGACTCTTCGCTAGCTGTTGAAATTGGAAACGAAACGCTTATGGGAACGTCGTGGGTGATCTGATGCCGGTTCTTAACTTAACCCAACTCAGCACATTTATTTCTCTATATGCCGAATCCATTACGGAATGCTCCATATGTGTCAAACTTCTAAATTACCATTTCCCATAATCCCGATAGAGCAGAACACTTTAACATGCACAAGAATAAACCCCATTAAAGATCGCCAGCCCACAGGCTATATGTTCATTGATTAATATCCGGACACGATATGCTCAATGTGGAGATAATTTCCAACATGAAGAACCCCGAGGAGATGTGATTCTGATGGCGCTCTTGTGAGATTACTGTTTCCTGTTTAGCTGACCAGAAGGAGGGGTATGAATTCGTGATTTAGCAAATGATAATTTCTTCAATGCACGTAACTTGTATCAAGTAAAGCAAGTATAGGATCTCTTTTCATGTTGTGCTAGAACCATATTTGTAGACAAACCGGCACTCGATTGGTCAATATCTCACCGGCCAACTTTGTTTTCCAGAACATTTTCTGGTAGCCATTTTAGGTTTGGTTGACTAATCAAACGATGTACACGCTTACTAATCAATAATTCTTCCTTGACTTTAAAAAACAATTATTTACCATGCTCCCTCGTGCAAGAATGCTCAATGTATCAAGATGAGAGAAAATCAGAAATGAAGAAATCAGGTCTACAGTGGGGGTTATAGCAGCGATAGATCATCACAGGTCATCGGAAAACGACAAGATAAATGGTTTGGCCATACAACTAAATTACCAACTAACAGTATACAACAAGCAATCATGTACAGACCAAATGTAAGCAGAAGATGAGACAGGCCACGTGAACGATGGACAGAGGGAATAGCAGAGTCCATGGTAATCTTGATACATGAAGCCCATAAACGGGCAATCTCCCGCTGTTTATGCTTCATCTCGACACCGCAAGGTACAAGATGAGATGAGATGAGATGAGACTCTTTCATGCAGCAGCAAGAACTTTGCAGAACATCGCACTCATCACAGTGCTGGGAAAACAAGTGTCTTGCCAGTTGTCCCGCCTTGTGACCCCCATGTCCACGGTGCCTGCATTGTCCTGTGTCCATCTCCGTGTGGGTCGACCACTGACTCCTCTTCCAGGAACGACTCCTTCCATCACTGTTCTTTCCCAGCCACTGTGACATTTGATATAGCCAGAGTATAGGGGGTATTTATAATGACAGTGAAGTGTTTGAAAATATTGCCGGTACAAGTTGTGTATTCACCCTTTGTAAAGTTCTTGCAGCATAATAGGTAAATACAAAACTTGGACCGGCAATATTTGCAACCACTGCACTGTCATTAAAAATACACCTTGTATTTCAGTTTTCTGTGACATGATACTGTTTATGAGCTGATTTTGTCGATGATGATTGATTGATTGATTGATCTAGGAACCGACATCACAGCATTCGGGGCATTCCCATAGGCGCTCTGTCTCCATCCTCAGCAGCCAGCGAAGAGTTCCAACACCAATAGTACCAGTAGCAATCTGATTATATGTCCGTCTCGCCTTTCCTCTGAGCGTCGAGCGTCGGCCAGATCCCTTCGTCACTCCTCGCTGCCTCATTCTTGCCAGACCATGATGATCCATTTGCTCCTCCGAGGTGTACACATGCTCCCACAAGGCCGCAACCGCGTCTGCCTAGTCATGCATCAATACTCCACCAAATTTTGCAGAGCCAACAAATCTGTCTGCCTGTTCATTCCCCAGCACACCGGCATGCGCCGGAGAAAAGATCCAGGCGATGCTTGCACCGTGACCTCCTTGTCGATGTTCAGATCTTGTAACATTCAACATTTTTTTCCTCTTATCGGTCCACGATCTTCTAACAATTTGTCTGTAACATTTGAGCCTAAAAGCCCCAGTTTTCTGCGTTAGTGATTACGGAATCGTCCTTGACTCACATTCATGTTCTGCCAACAGGAAGATGCACGTTCTCAACAATTTTGCTTTAACTTGCTTACTGGTGTTGTGCCATGGGTTATTAATACTGTTTAATCTCTGCATTGTTATGGACAATCTGCGTCTGATCATACATAATTTACCATACATAATTTACCATACACAATTTACCATACATAATTTACCATACATATTTTACCATACATAATTTACCATACATAACTTACCATACATAATTTACCATACATAATTTACAATACATGTACTGAAAATAAAGTAAAGATTCTATGAGAATCAGAGAGAGAGAGAGAGAGAGAGAGAGAGAGAGAGAGAGAGAGAGAGAGAGAGAGAGAGAGAGAGAGAGAGAGAGAGAGAGAGAGAGAGAGAGCAAACTTTATTTTCAAAGGGTCACAAATTGGGCACGCAGGCCCGTCTTACATTCTGCCCTCCCAACCACTCATCTTTCGTTCATCAGTTATCTATTGTGCATGTTACATTCACATAGGGGGAAAACATTATCAAATGAATGCTGTGATTATAAACAATGCATTTTACCATGTTATGAGACAGGCAGTCAAGCGAGCGCGCACACACACACACACACACACACACACACACTCACACATGTATAAACACATACACACGTACCTACATATACACGTACCTACATAAACACATTCACAGATACATACATCATTTACACAAATTTGCACAGTTATACACCCACTCTATAACTCACAAATACACACTATCTCGCTTGCACTTTTATCCACTCACAATCACACTAACAAACAATTAATCATACATACATTAGGAAGAGGAGAGAGAGGCCTCTCTTGTGTGTGTGTGTGTGTGTGTGTGTGTGTGTGTGTGTGTGTGAAAGAGAGAGAGAGGGAGAGAGAGAGAGAGAGAGAGAGAGAGAGAGAGAGAGAGAGAGGGGGGGAGAGAGAGAGAGAGAGAGAGAAATGCTTATAGGAGAAAAGTATACATAAACACCAGATAATCACAACATCAAACGAATGTCTGTCTCCATACTCAGCCTTCTAACCACCTGGCTTCAGGCATTACCGTGAAGATTCGACAAAATCGACACTTCACCGTTGTCCTCAGAACACTTTCTCTACACGTTTGTCCATTTCAAAACAGCCTCCCTGCCTCCAAATCCATCACCGTCTAACCAATCCAATAACAAAGCAATCGCCAGAAATAAGATTACGGTTGTGATCAAGACAGAAGCAAATGGGTTTTCTCTGAGTAAAGACATGTAAAGACTCATAGTTTGTGGGCAGACACATCTCCTTGAAGGTGATTGTCCCTCGAGGGGGAGGATGATGATCTTCCAGACTCTGCTGCAGAGATTAAACATCATTGCTGTTGGGCGCATTTTGTAGTGTCAGGTTATTCGGTCTGAAGACTGATATAAAATATCTGAACACCATTATCATGAAGTACAATTGTATTTAAACCTTGGATTTCTGTGAGGCTTCCTTATCTTTCCCTTACATAGCTGTCTGCCCTGCATCGCTCAATGTAATTCCAAAGATGCCTGCAGTGATGTATTCTTCACACCATTGTCTTATACACCTTTTACCTTAAACTACCGCTTCTCTTTTCACTAGTATTTTGCCTTCGAGTAATTTCTTTAATGCATTTTCATTTCTTAGGATTATATCAAAGCATGAGAGTCTTCGCCTTTATTGTTTTATAAGTGTTTTTCTTTCTTTTGTTATATTGTTTAGAACTCACTGAATATCATCATCATCATGAAGCAGATCCTTTACAAGACGTCGCTCTCATCTCAACCCACCGGTTTAATGTTCGTTCCCTCACCACTTTTCCTCCCTGATACATTTTCATGTTGAGTGTTGTGTTGACCCATGGCTGCCTCTTCCCCCTGGAACCATGTCGTCCACTGCCCATCTGTCTACATCACAATGACGTTTTACATGGCTAAAGTGGGGCAGTTACTGAGACATGATGCCGTGAGTGAGCCAGATTTCTTCGATGTTTGTATCTCGTAGAATGTCTGCATCTTCTTTCCTTTTTGATTTCTTCATAGAATATTTCTGTAACATTCAAGTTCAAAAGATTCGATTTTATTTAGTGATTTTAAATATCTCCTCACAGATAGGTAGCGCACGTTTTCTTGAATGGAATTTGTCTGGCGCCAGCAAACCTTACATAAATTCAAGTCGGACACCCTGACCTTTGAGGTGCATAATTAGGTATGACGCACTTCAATCGAAAACAGAACGAAGAAGAAGAAGAACAAGAAAAATAACAAGAAAAAGAACAAGAACAAGAAAAAGAACAAGAACAAGAAACAGTCCATAATTCACGTCGATTTGTTGACACAGGAAATGTGCATGTTCTTACAATTTCGAACATAAACGGGAAAACTCAAAAACATTTCTGCATGCCTTGAGGCGTATTGAACATATGTTGCTAGCCGGTTATCCATATGTTTACATGCCTTGAAGCGTATTGAGCATATGTTGTTAGCCGGTTATCCTTATTTCTACATGCCTTGAGGCGTATTGAGCCTATGTTGCTAGCCGGTTATCCATATGTTTACATCACGTGAACGTATTGAGCAAATGTTGCTAGCCGGTTATCCATATCACCAATCGGCTCTCAGTGAGCGACGTGGTCAAAGCCGGTTGCTTTTACTTCCCAGGCATTTTCCCAGTACCCATTTTAGACCGGCTCGACCTGAGAGCCCAGACTAATTTTTAAAAGTCCCTGCATCGATGGGAATTCGAACACCGGGTCAGACGTTCAGTGTGCTAACCACTGCCCAATGGCGACTTCATGGGCAGTTAATGACATTACTGCGTCAACTGACAGTTGTGGGGATAGGTGAAGACTGCCACATGCATTAACCAGTGAAGACTGACACATGCATTAACCAAAGTGTGTGACATAAGTTAGATGTGTTAGCCTGCACATGGGTACGTGTCTTGTGTGACAGTTGATTGTTTTCACATTTCTAGCGCTGGAAGCTTGATTATCTGAATGATGGAGGTCCAACAACGTGAGGATGTCTATGATACCGACATCATTGAGACAAGGAGCTTTCTTTCATATTTCACCACAGCTCTCGCATGGGGGTTCTTATTCATGTGTGTTAGGAAAATCACATGAAACACACACACACACACACATACACAAACGCAGAGAGAGAGAGAGAGAGAGAGAGAGAGAGAGAGAGAGAGAGAGAGAGAGAGAGAGAGAGAGAGATGGTAACAGTAGCCTCTGGATGTGCTGAGATTTAGCTCTTAAGTCTGATACATCGGCGGTAAGTTCATTTTAATCTTGAAAAAAAGGACTTATATCGGTGGGAGTGTGGTTGTTGTAGAGATTGTTTTTCATAACCAGGTTTCATATGCACTGTATCCTTGGGAACTGTGCTGCGGAGCTCTCCTCCCTTCTCCAAGCTCGGGAATCCGCAGGGTATCCATGACCACATTATTGCGATCAGCAGTTTTTCCGCCACGTTAAGAGAAGACAAAAACTGGAACATATTGTGATAACAGGAATGATCTGCGGAAAGACATATAGAGGAAGACAGCGTGAGACGATTCTTGACAGCCTTGTGTCATGAAACGGAAGGAAGTCAACACACGAATTGATCCATGTCGTCGGAGATCGTAATTTGTGGAAAAGCATGATCGCCCACGCCAGCCGGCAATGCACTGGATGATGATGTTGAGTTTTTTTGGGGGGACCATATTTCATCACAGTTCTTACATGCGGTGCATACTCACATATGTAGGGAAACAGCCCACACTACACACATAGCTATAGATATATTATCATCTTTCATGCTGAGTTTTAACAAATTAGTCCGGTGCGTTAGCGTAAAGGTCGTGTGAGCCATGAAAAGAATTTGCATCTATCGGAGTGAACTGGTGAACAGAATTGTCTCCCAATCCAGTGCTGAAGCTTCAACCCCAGGGGGATTATGTGACATAGCTCCCCTTCCCAACCCCAGAAACAAGCCGGATTTGCCAGATCGGAATTGAAACATTACACCTGCGGAGAGGCATGGTTGGGTGTTCCCTGGTCATGATTCAACACACAGCTTACAGTCTATCTGAGATTAGGTGTAGGCTGGTAACATTCCCTCCAGGAGTTTTAGGATTTTCACTGTCGAAATACTCTAACCCTGGGGTGGCCAACCTTTTCAGCAGGCGGGCCAAATTTTAGAAATAATATTTCCTGCCGGGCCACGCACCTAATTTTTTTTTTGTTAAATTAAAGTAAACAAGCAAGCGCGCTACAGCTTCGACCATATCGTCGTTTCCCACTCCGTGGGCCGCAATATGACTACCGGCGGGCCGCATGCGGTAAATGGAACAAGAAACGCCATTAGCCGAATTATTCATTTATGAATGGCTTCTCAGTACGCCGGCTATGTGGCGAAGGAGTTACGAACGAAATTCGTAATATTGCATACCGCGTTCGAAACAGCTGCAGGCGATTTGGAAGCAAACCGCCTTGCGTTGGTTTCCTCATACAAAGGTATGCGTGCCGGTATTTCAGAAATAAACGGTAAACTACTGAACGTAAACTTGCCCAGGAATCACAAACAACAAATTAAAATGCTGGAATTGACTGCTACGTGCTAACTGTAACTTTTTTTCCTCGGTAAGATATTAAACTAACGTTCCTTCTCATTTTACGGTTATATCAAGACATAAACTAAATCTGTGCTTTAAGTCATGATCAATCGATTATGTAAGGCGCTGACGTCAGAACGAATATCCCCAGATGAAATCGGTCAGTTTTGTATGCAGTCCGAGACAGCGTTGGTGTGGTAATATATTAATACGATTTCTCAGGTCTTGGTACACAAGTTGTCAATTTCCTCATCAAACTTCTCTAGTGTCGCCAGCACAAACAGCGAATCTGGTTATGCTTTTGTAAGGATTCCCAAACACCAAATATGTTATCATTTTTATTCCGGTCGTGTCTAGACTATCTGGTTGCTTATTTCAGTTTCTTGTCTTCTTTACAAAATATACAGACTTCAGCTTCACATTGTCGTCATCATCATGACCAACGTGATTACTCTATCTATAAGCGAGTCACGGTAACGCAGTGGTAGCACGTACGTATGTGTTCAAATCTCCATCAAAGTGGTGATTTTAATCACTACACCTCTCACAAAATATTCTTGGAAGTAACGGCAACTGCTGTGATATATAACCCATTGAGTGTTGACTGGTCACAAAATATTCTTGGAAGTAACGGCAACTGGTTGTGGAAAATAGGAAAAACCAATGAACAAGTCCTTTCAACAAAGAAATGAAGATCGTAAACTGATTACAGACAGTAGACGTAGACAGTTAAACATTTTTGGGCATGTTATGAGAAGAAATGACATGGAGAACTTGGTGACGACTGGCAAAATCGAAGGGAAGAGACCAAGGGGAAGACCGAGAAGTAAATACCTGGATGGCTTGGCCATGTGGCATGGTCGAGACAGGAACACGGACCTGATCCACGAATCTGGTGATCGAGTGAGATGGCAGAACATGACCGCCCACGCTTATCGGCATGGCACATGATGGATGGATGGACCGGCAACTGGTGTGATATATAACCCATTGGGTGTCGACTGGTCACAAAATATTCTTGGAAGTGACGGCAACTGGTGTGATATATAACCCATTGGGTGTCGACTGGTCACAAAATATTCTTGGAAGTGACGGCAACTGGTGTGATAAATAACCCACTGGGTGTCAACTGGTCACAAAATATTCTTGGAAGTAACGGCAACTGGTGTGATATATAACCCATGAGTGCCGCCTGGTCACAAAATATTCTTGGAAGTAACGGCAACTGGTGTGATATATAACCCATTGGGCGTCGACTGGTCACAAAATATTCTTGGAAGTAACGGCAACTGCTGTGATATATAACCCATTGGGCGTCGACTGGACACAAAATATTCTTGAAAGCTACGGCAACTGGTGTGATATATAACCCATTGGGCGTCGACTGGTCACAAAATATTCTTGGAAGTTACGGCAACTGGTGTGATATATAACCCATGAGTGCCGCCTGGTCACAAAATATTCTTGGAAGTAACGGCAACTGGTGTGATATATAACCCATTGGGCGTCGACTGGTCACAAAATATTCTTGGAAGTAACGGCAACTGCTGTGATATATAACCCATTGGGCGTCGACTGGACACAAAATATTCTTGAAAGCTACGGCAACTGGTGTGATATATAACCCATTGGGCGTCGACTGGTCACAAAATATTCTTGGAAGTTACGGCAACTGGTGTGATATATAACCCATGAGTGCCGCCTGGTCACAAAATATTCTTGGAAGTAACGGCAACTGGTGTGGTATAACCCATTGGGTGTCGACTGGTCTGGAGTAAAATGGGGCTAGCACCATGTGACTAATGCGCCGTAAGGTGTGTAAACATGGCCCGTAACATACATTATGGTTTACATCATTACAGCCGCTACCACAATCATCAGCATTGTTATCATCACCATCAAGACAACTACTCCAATCACCACCATTATCATCACTACTATTATCACCATCAACATCCATCCACCCTTCATGTGCCATGCCGGTAAGCGTGGGCGGTCATGATTCGCCATTTCACTCGATCACCAGAGTCGTGGATCAGCTCAGTGTTCTTGTCTCGACAATGCCACGTGGTCACGCCATCGAGGTATTAACTTCTCTGTCTTCCCCTTGTTCTCCTCCCCTCGATCTTGCCAGTTGTCACCACGTTCTCTAATTTATTTCTTCTCGTAACATGTCCAAACTATGTTGATTGTCTACGTCTAATTTCTCTAATCAGTTTACGATTTTCATTTATTTCTTATAGGACTTGGTCGTTGGTTTATCTGCCTGTCCATGGCATTCTTTACATTCTCCACAGAAACCATATTTGGACAACCATCAGATAATTTTTTTTTCAGCTTGACTGCTCATGTCCACGCTCCACATCCATACAAAAGTGCAGGCTCTATGTAGCACCTCAACACTTTTTTTTTTTTTTGTAGTAACTGACATTTTTTTTATCGGTCAGTATGCTTTTCATCTTAGTTTAGTTTAGTCGACGGATAACATCACGGCACACGGTTGTAACCCATAAGTGCATCCTTTCTACTCCTAACTCAAGCCTGAGTCTGGAGAATATCAGCTCAGTTCACGAACTCCGTAGCACCAGCGAGGATCTCGAAATACTTTGGGGAGATCTTTAACTAGAATTTCGCCCGGGTAGTGCCATTAGCCGGTCTCTCTGGCCGAGGGGTTACACCACTTTCTCCGTAATTCCCGTTTATCACGCAGAGTCTCGTAGCGGGCGAGAACTGGGAGCGGTTCGTCCCCTGCTGGTGACTTGCTGGATAACTGAGCCGGCCGCTCAGAAATCAATGGCAAACTACTGAGCGTAATCTTGCCAAGAAATCAACAGACAGCTGAAAGATGCTGCTGTTGACAGCGATGTCCTGTAAAAGGATATGCGAATTTTTTTTTAAAGCGCCATTAGACTACTTTTTTTTCGAATTCCAACTGCCAAGGGAACTCACTACCTAGAGACCAGGGGAAATTTTTTTACTAGAAGTCCACGTGAAGAAATCCCGGCCCTCACCGGGGCTTGAACCCGGGACCTCCAGCATTCGAGGCGGACACCATACCTCAAGACCACTCAGGCCGCCGGCCCCCCCCCCCCCCCCCCCCACGCTTTTCATCGTGCAAAAGGCTACCTTCACCATGACGATTCTTATTCTACTTTCTTCAAGGAATCTCCAATCAGATGCTATGACTGTTCCGAGATAATTGTACCGATTCACTTGTTTAAAAATATTCCCATTTACCTATTTATACAAAGTTGCGTTTTCTCACCGGATCTCTCTCTCTCTCTCTCTCTCTCTCTCTCTCTCTCTCTCTCTCTCTCTCTCTCTCTCTCTCTCTCTCTCTTCCCTTGCTCTATTGTTTGTTCCTCTCTCACCTTCACTCTTATTCCTCACTCTCTCTTGTTCTCTCTCTTGCTCCTTTCTCTCTCTCTCTCTCTCTCTCTCTCTCTCTCTCTCGTTCCTCTAGTGCGCTTGTTCCTCGCTCTTTCTTTTGTTCTTCTCTCTCTCCTCTCTCTCTCTTCTCTCTCTCTGTCTCTCTCTCTCTCTCTCTCTCTCTCTCTCTCTCTCTCTCTCTCTCTCTCTGTAGCGAAACAATACTGATAGAAAACAATGACAATCCAGGAATACGAGTTTAAGAGTATAAAATAAATAATATGCGCTGTGTAGATGATACGGTATTAATAGCTAATACTGCAAAAGATCTTCAATAGCTGTTGAACAATATAGTAATAGATAATGCAATAAGGTCTTCCCTGGAATATACAAAAAAAAAGACATGTATTGGTTATATAACAGAATTAAATAATACCCAAACGTTATACTACAGTAGAAGAGAAAATGCTTGAATAGGTCAATAAATTCACATATTAGAGTAGCGGCTGGCCGAGTATCTATAACGCCGGATTCTCATTCAGGAGACTTGATTTCGAATCCTCGGTAAGGTGTGGGGGTTTTTTTCTGTCGGGAGCAAAAGAAAACTCTAACCTGCACAGTTCGCGTCGACTGCACTAGCCATGCGGCCTTAATTCATCAGGCTCAAGACCTCCTGTCCTACACCGCAAGGTACTATAGGCAGTAGATGACAGATGACAGACAGTAATGACATCAGGTGGAAGATGTATGACAAAGCAGAATAAACCAGGGAAAAGCTGCATTTCAAATTATGGTAAATAACTTATGTAATAAATGACTTTCATTGAATGTCAGAGAGAAATAAAAGAGAACCCCATTCCACGCGTTTGTGGCGGATTGGGTATATGGTGCCAGCGCCACATTTCTACAGACCAAACGGTACTCAATGATGGGTGCCCAATATCACGTCGGCCGCTTTTATTTCCTACGATACTCTATTTGTTATACTTCTAAAACATATAAGTTGGTATCTTCAACAGTCTCGGTGTTATATTTCAAAAAGCCTTAAAGTTGGCATCTCTCAACAGACCCAGTGTTATGGCTGTGTTAGGTATGCTACAAGGAACAATGCTAAGGCATGCGAATACTTGAATTGTTTTAATCACTAAGCTACTACAACGAAAGCATACGCCATAACAAACCGGGAGAAGTACCTTAAAGTGGTGTTCCCTTGCTAAAATAATAAAACATAACACTAAGTAGTGCAGCTTTACAGAACACAATTACGAAAAACATAGGACGTTGCAGCGACTAGCCTTCATCAGCAAACAAATACGTACACAAACTACAAAATATAATCACGGAGAAGACACTACAGTGACTGTGTTAAGGCATTAGAATAAAATAAGCTGTCCAAATGTAATCATCTTGACACCGGAAGGCTCACTGCTGGGAGATCCAATCGTCCAAAGCAAAGTTGTAAGCCTTTGATCATTCTTCAAGTGGTACACAAACGCCCTTCAACTGATCCCCCGAGGACAGGCAGTAACCAAAGATGAGTAGGAATCACCACATTATAGAAGTGTCTGTGGTGAAAGAGCTGAGCCGTTTCTGTCGCGTTCTGAAGGTCGCGGGTTCGTTCTCCAGCCAGCATCGTTCATATCACTAATACAATTTTTTTTTCGAAGATTCCTGGTGGTCGTCGCTGGAGCTACGGAGTTCGTCCTGTGTGTGATGCTCTCGGCAAGCGGCTTGCCCTTCTGCGGAGAGACGCCGAGTCAAGTGGGGTAAACCCAGTGCAATGAAGTCGATCCTTCCGATTTTAGTACTTTAGAGTAGGAACTACCTCTCTCTCCTTGCAACACAATATGATTTTGTATGGGTGTTTCAGCTCTGTTCAGTTCAGCTCAGTGTTTGAAAGGAGGGGGGGGGGGGGGGGCCGGCCTCGTTCAACCTGCTTCTTCAACGTTGGTTATAATTGAGATCCGTTTTTTTTTTTTTAGTTTTCATCTATTTGTTATTGTTGCTCTCTGTCGAGCTAGTCCTAAACAGGACTGGCTATATCATTCCCACTGTGCTTTCCGCTGTGGGTTCATTTATGCTTTTCATACGCACAAGAATGTTTATGAGCCACAAATTTTCTCATTTCAATTTCATGTCAGAAATTTTTTAAAGGAAAAATTGTGTGTGTGTCTTCCCTGGGAGATAAGTTATGCTTGTTATGGCATAAGAATGCTTATGATTCTTTTATGGAAATATATATTATAGTTTTAGACGGAAACACCGTGTATGTTTTAATTATAGTGTGTTTTTGTTTTGTTGCCTCAATATAAAATTCAATATCTCAGTAACCAACTGAGGGAAAATGATGAGATTTAGCATATAACCTTATCATTATGTCCACCCAACAAAAAAATTTTTGTTCTGGAGATTGTACAGCAGATTTCAATGTTTGTTTATATGCCGTATATAATCTACCGCTCCCGCATTCATGCCATCATTGTAAGAGTATTACAGCTTAAGCAAGACACACCCCCGTTCTTTTCGAAATTATTTGGCGGGTTTCGTTTTGGCACAAACAGCGCAAAGTTAAATTGGTTTGTTCAGAGGTGTCTCAAATGGGGATTCTTTCATGAAACGTGATTATATAAATAAACTAGCTGACTCGGCTCCTGGCTGGGATCGATCGATCGATCGATCGATCGATCGATCTATCTATCTATCTATCTATCTATCTATCTATCTATCTATCTATCTATCTATCTATCTATCTATCTATCTATCTATCTATCTATCTATCTATCTATTTATCTATCTATCTATCTATCTATCTATCTATCTATCTATCTATCTATCTATCTATCTATCTATCTATCTATCTATCTATCTATCTATCTATCTATCTATCTATCTATCTATCTATCTATCTATCTATCTATCTATGTGATGAAGGATGTATGTGTGGGTAGTGAGGGTGATTGTAGTTGGGGGATGTGTGGATGGGTAGGAGATGTGTGGATAGATGTGTGTGTGGGTGAGGGATGTGTCTTTGGGATGTGTGTGGGTATGGTATTTTGTGGGAGGGGAGCTGGGTGTGGTTAAATGATGTTTGTGTGGGTGGGTGAAGGTGTGGTGGGTTTGTGGGTGAGTGAAGGATGTGTGTGAGGGTGGGGGATGTGTGTTTAGATGGGTGGTTGTGATGTGTGAGTGTGGGTGGGTAGATAGGAGATGTATGTGTTGATGAGTGGGTAAGGGATGTGTGGGTGTTGGTGGTTGAGGGATAAGTACGTGTGTCTAGGGATGTGTGAGGGGATGAATGTATGGGTTGTGTGTGCGTGGATGGGAGGTGTGTGTTTCTGAATGGGGAATGTGTTGGTGGGTGGGGATGTGTGTGAGGGATGTTTGTATGGGTGGGGAGATTGTGCGTGGGTGGGGGTGTGTGTGTATATGGGTAGGGGTGTGTGGTTAAGGGATGTGTGGCTGGGGGAATGGGTGGATGGAGGATGTGTGGTTGGGTGGATGATGTGTGGTTGGGTAGAGGATGTGTGGGTGGGTGATTGTATATGAGTAAGGGTGTGTGGTTAAGGGATGTTTGGTTGGGTGATGGGTGGGTAGAGGATGTGTGGGTGGGTAGAGGATATGTGGGTGGGTGAGTGTGTGCAGGTTAGGAGATGGTGGGGGATGTTTGTGGGTGCGGGCTCGGGATCTGTGAGTGGGCTGGGGGAGATGGGAGATTATGTGGGTGAGTGCGGAATTTGTGTGTGGGTAGGTGCGGAATATGTGAGTTGACGGGGAGACATGTGTGTGGTTGAGGAATGTGTGTTTGGTTGGGTGGTTGGAGGTGTGTGGGTGGAGGAGGATATTGGGTGAGTGATTGTTGGTGGGAAATGGGACGGGTATAGGATATGTGAGTGGGTGGGGAGATGTGTGTAGGTGGGGGATGTGTGGGTTATTGAATGTATGTGTGCTTGGGGTGTGGGTGGATGGGATGTGTGGTGGGTGAGAGGTGTGTGTGGGTGGGGAGATGTGTAGGTGTAGGGATGTGGTGGATGGGTGGGGGAATGTATTGTATGTGTGTGTGGTTGGGTGGGGAAGTTGGAGTGAATGGGGGATGTGTGGGTGGGTGGTGGATGTGTCTCATAACATAGTAATATGCATTGTTTATGTTTACAAAATTCATGTGACAATGTTTTTTTCCTATGCAATGTTGATGAAAGAAAGATGAATGATTGGAAGGGCCGAATGTAAGACGGGCCTGCGTGCCCAATTTGTTACCCTTTGAAAATAAAGTTTGTTCGTTCGTTCGTTCGTTCGATCGATCGATCGATCGATCGATCGATCTATCTATCTATCTATCTATCTATCTATCTATCTATCTATCTATCTATCTATCTATCTATCTATCTATCTATCTATGGTGGGGAGATGTGTAGGTGTAGGGATGTGGTGGATGGGTGGGGGAATGTATTGTATGTGTGTGTGGTTGGGTGGGGAAGTTGGAGTGAATGGGGGATGTGTGGGTGGGTGGTGGATGTGTCTCATAACATAGTAATATGCATTGTTTATGTTTACAAAATTCATGTATCTATCTATCTATCTATCTATCTATCTATCTATCTATCTATCTATCTATCTATCTATCTATCTATCTCTCTCTCTCTCTCTATCTATCTATCTATCTATCTATCTATCTATCTATCTATCTATCTATCTATCTATCTATCTATCTATCTATCCGTAATCTAAAAAACAATAACTCATCAGGACTAGATGGAATTAGTAGTCGGATCCTTCGCCATGCTGCACCGGCGATCTGCGAGTCACTAACTTTTATATATAATCAATGTCTAACCAGAGGTCACTTCCCATCAGCCTTTAAAATCGCTAAAGTGTATCCTCATTTAAAAGCTGGTCCTCTAGACGATCGTCTCATGAGTAATTATAGACCAATTTCCATATTATCCTCATTATCCAAACCGCTAGAAAAGCACATCCACAAAACAACACTAGATCACTTAGTTCGCCATAAACTGATAGTTGACAGTCAGTCAGGATTTCGGCCAAAATATTCTTGCCATACGGCACTAACAAACATGATAGAAAACTGGCATCAAAATATTAACAACAATACTTTATGTGGAGCGGTGTTTATAGACTTTAGGAAAGCATTCGATATGATAGATCATACTATTCTAATTAAAAAACTAGAAACAATGAAAGTAAGTTTTAATATAGTGACATTAATAAAATCATTCTTATTAGACAGAAAGCAAGTAGTATCACACAATAAAGTTTTATCTCAAGCCATTACCATTAATATTGGAGTACCTCAGGGGTCTATTCTTGGCCCTCTATTATTTGCCATTTATATAAATGATCTTCCATTAAATCTGTCGTCGTCCTGCGATCTATTTGCTGATGACTGCACAGTATATACAAACGCTGTTGATCGTAATGTGCTAGAATTATCCTTGCAACAGGAAATAAATAGTGTAGTTAACTGGAGTCATGCAAACCGCATGCAAATTAACATTACTAAAACAAAGTCTATGTTAATAGGAACCAGACAAAGACTTCACACTCTAAACTCGCAGAGAACTCTTCAGCTGCACATTGGCAGCACGCCTGTAGAAAGTGTCACCGAGCACAAGACACTGGGTGTTATCATAGATCAAAATCTAACTTTTAACTCACATGTTCATGCTCTAGTTAAATAAATAGCCAAAAAAGTATACCAACTTGCCAAAATTAAAAATTTCCTTGACGAAAACACAAGAAAGATATTCTATACTTCTCATATACAAACACATATTGATTACTGCTCCACAGTCTGGGATGGATGCTCCAAATCAATAACAAAACGCCTATATTCACTCCAGAAAAGGGCAGTGCGTTTAATTAATGGTGAAAAGCTTACCGACAATTCTAACCTATATAAACGTCTCCGGTTACTGCCACTCCACAAGCGCCTGCTTTTTAATAAAACCAAACTAATTCACAAAATCCTATTTCAAAATGCTCCAAGCTACCTTTGGCCATTGTTTAAATATAACGCTAGACATAGCGAACGACTAAATATACTTCATGTCCCTAAACCTAGGATTCATTGGCACCTCGCCGTCTTGACAGACGATAGTTTGTGCTTTAAAAAGGCATAATAACTTTTAACTATGGCGGTAGCGAGTGTGACTGATAAGGCCAATTTGCGCTGTAAATGTCCGTTCACAGTGGGTGCATGTGAACACGTGGTCATTTCCACCATCATGCACCATCTTACGTCTCAAACGCTTGGTGTGTGACTTTTCTGCAATAATTTTCTCCTTTGACTTTATTCCATTTCTGATATTTGCCCTCCATGCAACACGTTCAGCGGCGACTTGCTCCCAATGTGCATTATCAATGCCTGTATCAATCATGTCCGGCTTACACACATCTTTGTATCGTAGTAGAGGCCGACCCTGAGATCTCTTACCCATCTGTAATTCACCAAAAAAGATATCCTTTGGTATTCTACCATCATCCATCCTCCTAAGATGTCCTATCCATCTAAGTCTACGAAGACTGAGCATGGAATAAACTGTCACACAACCTGATCTTTCCAATACTTCAGTATTTGTGATTTTGTCTTGCCACTTAATACCAAGAATTCTTCGCAGACACCGCATATGAAAGCTGTTTAAATTGTTCTCTTGGTGTGAGTAAGTTGTCCAGGTTTCACTGCCATAGAGAAGAGTACTAAGGACACAGGCTTGATAGACAAGGACTTTTGTTTTGGCAGTAAGCTTCCTGTTCTCCCAGACTCTTTTTCTTAACCTGTTCATTGTTGTTGCTGCCTTACCAATCCGGATGTTGATTTCCTGATCTAGGGATAATTTGCTATTTACCACTGATCCTAGATATGTAAAATGGTCTACTATCTCTAGTTCGGCGTCGTCAATAAAGATTGGTGGTACCCCATGTGCACCTTGTGACATAATCTGTGTCTTCTTTTTGCTAATTGTTAAACCAAATTCAGAACAAGCATTGGAGAATGCAGATAGTAGACATTGCAATTCTTCCTCAGAGTGGGTCGTAACTGCAGCATCATCTGCAAAAAGCAACTCTCTGATCAGTACCCTCCTAATTTTGGTCTTAGCCTTCAATCTCTGAGCATTGTAGAGGCCGCCATCTGAGCGTGAGTGAATGTATATACCACCATCCTGATCACGAAATGCATATTTCAGTAGAAGTGAGAAGTATATTCCAAAGAGGGTGGGAGCTAGTACACAACCTTGCTTAACTCCACTCTTGATTTCAAATTCTTCAGAAGTTGCACCATCAAACTTGATTATACCCTTCATGCCTGTGTGGAACGATTCCACAATGGACAGAAGAGTTGGTGGGCAGCCAATCTTCTTTAGTGCCTTGAACAGACCCTCACGACTGACCAAATCAAATGCCTTTGTGAGGTCGATGAAGGCAATAAACAGTGGTTGATTCTGTTCACGGCATTTTTCTTGCATCTGTCGCAATGAGAATATCATGTCAGTGGTAGACCGGTTCTGTCGAAAGCCACACTGTGATTCGGGGTAGACTTGATCTCCTAGGACTTGAAGTCTGCGCCGAACAATTCTGGCAAATACTTTTCCAACAATACACAGAAGTGAGATACCCCTATAGTTGTTGCAGTCGCTCCGATCGCCCTTGTTCTTGTACAGTGTTATGATGCTTGAATCTTTGAAATCCTGTGGGACTTGTCCTTCACGCCAGCATAGCTCTATTAGCTGGTGGATCTGTATAGTGAGTGTGTCTTGCCCACTCCTGATAACCTCTATTGGAATCCCATCCTTACCTGGAGCCTTGCCAGATGCAAGTTCATTTATAGCACACTTAACTTCTGTTATGGTGGGAAGTGTGTTCAGGTGGTCAAGAGTTGGTAGAGCCTCTATGGCGTTGAGGGCATTATCCGCTAGTTTGGTCTCACTTGAGTAAAGCTCCAAATAGTGCTCTATGTAACAGTATGTGTAGTTTGGGTTATAATTAGGATCTAGTGGGGAATTAGAGATACAGCACGATTGAGCATTATGAGTGAAAGCGGAGAGAGATGCTCAATCGTGACGTATTGTTGTTGTGAAGGGCAGTCAACATCCGATAGTCCAGCTGAGAAGACACGGCTTGTCATCTTGAGAATAAAGTATAAAGTTTTAGTACAGATCAAGTCTTGTTACTTCATTTGACACTACTACAGAAGTAATAAATGGTGCCGTGACCAGGATCTGAGGTTGATCTAGGCCGGCCAACAACAACTATCCACTGGCGGCATGCTGTAAGACAAATTATGAAGATAATGGCCTACCACGCGAAGTACTAAAGAATCCAGACAAAACTGCCAGGACAAGAAGGGTTTCCTGGAGCCGTGGCTGAACATTTGAATCGTATCATTTATAAGGGGCCTAACCTGGCCGTTGCCTGAACCTTGCCACTTTCAAGATTTTATCGGAAGTCAGAACTCGTTCAAGGTCAGCTCATCACTAGCCGTTGGCTGATTGATACTAATCCAGTTTTTCTTCCAGTTTTGGGCCTTGTCATTCCTATGACCCAAACACACCTAATCCTTGGGCCTCGTTATATTCCTATGACCCATTCCATACGACGACGAAGTACCCACTTGAGATCAAGGAAGGGACCCAACCAGGGGGTCGAAGATTGTCTGGCAGCCCATGAGATGTGACCCAACCAGGGGTTGAAAATTTTCTGGCAGCCCATGAGAAGGACGAAATTACCTGAGGGAAGAGAAGTGATATCTGAACTCCACCACCTGAATTCCGAGACTTTCACTTGATGCTGGCTCTGGTTGGTTGAACTGAATCCGTAAGTTGGTAAAAGAAGATGACGGATTAATTAAGGAAATAGACTCGGAGTAAAAGTTGTGTATTTCGAGGTCTCCCGTGAGCTTCCGAATTTATTAATTAGAGTGGAGTACAGGACATTATTGTGGTTTAAGAAACAAATATCTACAAGGAACCTTCTGATTGCCACAAATTTGAGTTTTTTATTGAGGACAGGGTTCATTCTTCCTATGCTCAGACAGGATATTGTTGATGCTTCCTCTGATTAATGTAATATCTTACAATATTATAAACAACTGAATTGTGCTGTTTGGGATTTGGGAAATTGTAATTGTGTGATTGGTTGCTTGCTTTGTTTCAGTATTTTTCAGCATGGCGGAACCGGATAACTTGGCCCAGGTTTTGACAGGCGTGGGTACAGCAGTAGGCCGACTTAATATGGTGATTAAACAACAAGGCATGGCAACAGAAATTGTAAAGTTTAATGGACAGGCCAGAGACTATAAGAAATGGGTCACCTCTATAGAAAAATATGCCTATTTGATCTCAGCAACAGATGAAGAAAAAATGAGACTGGCTTATCAGACGGCAACGGAACCGGTCTCGGATCATATAAGAAGAAAGCTAGAAGCTAGAGTAGATGAGACATGGGAACAATTCAAGGAAGACCTAGCAAGGAAATATGCAGAAATAACGGATCCACAACATGCATTTTCGGTGTTGAGGCAGGCTAAACAAAATAACGGAGAGACGGTACAATTGTTTAGCGATAGATTAATTAATCTGGCTGAAGAGGCATTCTTAGGACAGAATGTACGAGGAGAGGAGGTGGAAAGGATGTTGGTAGGGATCTTTGTGGATGGCATAAAGTCTGATGGTTTGAAACTTAAATTAATGAGGGAAAACCCTGAGAGGTTATCACAAGCGGTGGATATCGCGGTACAAGAAGAAAATTTGAGACGTAGGTTTAGATTAAGAACAGGACGAGAAGTGGGAAGTAGTCGAGATGACAGAGTTGAGGAACCTATGGAAATAGGACAAACAAGATTCGGATGGAATAGGAGAGGAGGTATACAGACGTTACAAGGTAGAAATAGGTATGATAATGAGGAAAGAAGAAATATGAGATACCCTACAAGAGAAACAGTAGGTAACACAAATAGTACAAATATTGTCTGTTGGAATTGTGGTCAACGGGGACATGTTTTTCAGTTTTGTAATAACAGGCGTATCCAGTCGAATACACAGGGTAGACATGACATTAACAAGGTGAGTAGGAATGTTGAAGATAGACGTAGGAATTTTACAGATACGAGAACGCAGGAAAGAATTGTTAACAAACGCGGACGAAAAGAGAACCTGAGAATGAATGAATTGATCCATTCATCCAGAAGAAATACAGCCCAAATATATTCACTAGAAAAAAGGAGAAAGTCTGTAAGAGAAACGGTAAGTAATACAAATAAAACAAATATGGTTTGTCGGAGCTGTGGTCAAAGGGGACACGTTTTTGGATTTTGTAGTAACAGAGGTGCTCAGTTTAATACACAGAATAGAAGTGTGCATAGTAGAACAAATAGAAATTTTCGAGAAATGCAAAGAAGACGTGGAGTTAATCAAACTAGCGCAGAAATTATGACACTGGAAAAAAATGATAGAAGACAACGTGGTAGAGGTGTCCAATCGAATGGCCAGTATGATACCATTACGCCAAGGCCACGTCAAAGCTCAACCTGCTTTAGAAAACAACCACTTTATAAGAACGACAGAAACTGTCACAGATGGAATGTAAACGACGTGACGAGAACACGAAGGTATGAAGAGGGACAACATGGCAAGCCAGAAGAAAATAGTTGGCAGAGACAGAATTTTTATAAGAAAAGATGGAACTGGAATTGGCCATCTAATAGTGAAGAGCAGAAAACATTACAAAATCAATGGTTTGAAATCAGAAGATTGAAATATGCACTCGCAAAGTCAAACAAAGGAGAAAATCAGCATCAGACTAATAGAACCTTAGCTGATGATCGACAGGAAAGAGAGACACAGACGCAGATGATTGAAGTAATAGAACGGAACACACAGACACAAGTTGATACAGTAGGGAAGAGAAACACTGTTGCATTAAAGAGAGACACAGGTACAGAAGTTAGACAACCCAAGACAGAAGACAGCAGAAAGAAAATTAGAAAGAATGTTAGGGCTAGAAATGGAAAAACTTTGCTCAGGTATAATCATGGATGTGGAACCGAAGAATCTTATGAATCGGAATTTTCGGACCTCACAGATTCTGATATAGAATGTACACCAGACAGAGATTTAAAAAGAATGATTAGGAACGATCCTGACTCGAAACGAGATGTTTCCTCGGGCGGTATGGTTGCTGGTGGACAAGCAGGCAAATGTTTAGTTAGTGACTCTTTGGAACTAGATACCAGTTTATATGACAGGAAAGTAGGGAAGGTCAAGAGACGAATACCAAGAGAGAGAGAGGAAGATAATTCCAAAAAGAAAGATGTTTGTGGAACACAAAAACAGCAAACAGCTGAAGAGTCGCTGAAAAAAGCTAGAGGTCTCATGAAATCAGTAAGACCATGGTTATATGGAAATAACTAATACGTGCAGGCTTGAATATTTTGTAACTGAGCTTGGAATAATTCAGGTTCGATGAGAGTTATATCGGCCCACTGTCATATAGTATTAAGAACCAGTCCCGTGACTTGGACATGTAGCAAGGGCACACGTGGAACACTTAAGGAGAGATGAAGAAGAGATAGAATATAATAATAATAATAATTATTATTCAGACACAAGGTTTTTAGATGAACAACTCGTTAGAGGTGCTACAGTAACCCCAGGCGTTAGAAGAGATCCAGCACAAAATCGCTTATTAGCAACTCCAGGCTTTGATGATACTCAAGAACAGACGATACCGAAAACAATAGAAGAAGAAAAGTTGAATGAGACTCATTATGATAGTATGGAAGAGGAAATAAGTGCTCCGTTTAGGAACACTAGACAGGCAACGAAAAGAAGAATGGATAGACAAAGAGATAGAGAAGTGAAAAGACAGAGGAGAATTAGGGATTATTCAACGAGCGGGGAGGATATGCCGTTACTAGAAAGATCCTTGAGGAATAGTGATCGACAAATTAGATGGGATATTGAACAAAAGAGATTAGCGGCAGCTAAAGAGAGACATACAGACGAAGAAGAAGAAATGGATGAAAAGTCAGAGTCAAGTAGTAGTAGTATGGAGGAAACAAATGGATTGTACGAAGAAGAAGACATTGATGTAGAATTAGCATTGGTTCAAAGAAATTTGGAGTTATTGAAGAAGTGGAACCGTAGGAAGTAGATAAGTAGAGAATATTGCAGATAGCAATTTATAAGTGTTAGAATTCGAAAATGAAGAAGATGACTCTTGGTATTTTTATAATCAATATGGAGGTAGTTTTGAATGAAGTATATGTATATATTTGGTTATTTCTCTATGGGGTGGAATTGATGGTTGATTTTTTTAGTAGCTTGGACAAATTGAAGGGAAATAATTGGCAGGTAGGGCCACAAGTAAATAGGTGAGTGGATGGTGAATACTACATTAGTATAGATAAGAGGACTTGTACTGTAGTTTACAGTGATTAATTAAGAGGATTTTCCGGGTAGTATGATGTGTTTGGAGTTAGGCTAGAAAAAGGAGGAATTGATGTTTGTACTATTTGTTATCATTGATATCGGCAGATATGCTTATAAGATTTGGATATTGGTCTGTAAGTAACAGATACACATATGTAGCATTGAATTGATGGGTTTACTTGGAATGGTAAACTTGAAATTGACGAGAGGAATGAAGAAAAAAAAAAAAAAAAAGAAAAGCTAGTAGTGTTGAATCAATATTTTTTTTGATAATAACAATTATTATTGACGGAAACTGAAGATAAATTTTGAAACTTTATTCATAAAGTATGTATGGAAAGAGAAGTGTGATTGCTTCTTACTTTTTCCTTTCTTTTTCTTATTTTCCTAAGTGCGCACTAACTCAATCTAACATATCTTTTCTGTGAGAATGTGAAATAGGGGATAAGGGAAATATCTTCAGTTTTGTCAATCATAATTTTAATGAACAATTTAAATTTAAAAGCGGTTCGCTTACAGAGAGTTGTAGGAAGTTTTATAGAGAATTTGGTGGGGAGTTTTTGGTATTATTGATATACTGGGAAGTATGTCTCTGGTTAGCAATTGGCTATGGTGAGGTAGGAAAATGAGAATGGAGTTAGGAAATATATAAATGGAATGGCCTGAATAAATAGAGATCTGGTACATTATTAGTATGGTTGTTGGGGCCACTATACGTAATAATTTTAAGAAAGTTTACTTGGAAAATCTTTGTTTATTCACTTGGAGTTTTATTTTCGTGTAACTGGGCAATGATGGTTGTTAATTGATTATTTTATTGAGACTATGTTTCAATGCTATATGTATATGTATTATGTTTTATTTCATGCTTGGTTTGGTTTCATAAAAAGTTAGTTTAAGTAAGTTAGGATCGTTGAGTTTATAGTGCTTTGAGTAAAACACTATTGGACCGTAAAAGTGTCTAATAATGATATAATATTTGCTTTTGGGTTGATAAAATGCATGCCATATTAATTTTGAAAATGTGTTTTAATTGGATAATTGTGACGCCTTGTTTTGATTTAGTTTTGCGTAAACAGTTGGATTGATAGATTAAGTGATGTGGTTAATGAATTGGTTTTAAGTTTGGTTAGAATATTAGTTAACTTTTCAAATACAGGGGGCTTTCGTTCAGAAAGGAATTATAAAATTATTGAGGGAGGGTATGGAGACATAGGCTGTTGGGAAGGTTAGGTTGCTTGAAAAGCTTCGAATATATAAGGGAAAAACTGTGAATAGCAGCATATAGAAGAAATACATAGGGGGATAAAGGGCAGATCATGGGACATGAAGGGGGCAAGAAATAGGTGCTGTGAAAAACCAGCTTTAATTATATTAAAGGTGTTCATAAAAATTGAACAGGATCTCATGCTAAAAGGTGAGATAACGCAATTTGGACAAGATTGTGGTTGGAAATTTTAAATGTTGAAGATATAAGGCTTGAAACTTACGTAAAAAGTTCTATTTCATATAGGGTTGTATATATAAAGCTTGTAAAACATTATATCAACTTGGTTTATAGAAAACAAAGATCTATTTTTGTATGACGTATTTATAAGAAAAAATTTGATTGTACAAATTTTTTTTATTGGCAAAGGAGGTAAATGTGGTTGTGTGGAATATGCGTTTCTTTGTGTTTATCTTGACTATTTATTCCTTTTACTTGGTGCACCCCTTCTTTACTTCTTCTAAATACGTTGTTCTCGTTGTTCGGGTTGTCTTGTATTGAGAAATGCGAGTGATTTCCTAATGCCAGTTGTACAAATACGATTTTACGAGCCATTTTGTTTATAATATGCATATTTTATATAGGAACTTGAGGAGCCAAGGAATATATAGTGGATTGCTATATAGTTTGGGGAAATGAAAGAAGAGTAGAAATGGTAAGTTAAAAAAGGGTTACAGTACATGGTACGAGGTATAGAGGTAAAATGGAAGAAGAAGTGGGTTGATTATGTAGCTGGGGAAAGAGTTAAAGAAATAGAATGTTTAATTAAATTGGAGTTGGTTTGGGGAGGATTAGAAGAACTATGGAAGATTAGAGGAAAAAGAGGGAATAGAGTAAGGGGATTAGGAGTAAAGATTTTTCCTTTATAAGGAAAATTCTTTAATAAACATGGGGAGGTGTAACAGTATGTGTAGTTTGGGTTATAATTA